>JAMKCH010085414.1:0-76247 GCA_023653785.1 Ophioderma brevispina
GCCAATGCAATTGCACCACAAAATAGCTGCCTGTTTTAACCCCCTGAGGTCTACCACCTTTTTTACAGTATCTCTGATTGGCTCATTACCTGATATATCAGGATATAACATTTGAGTAACAAATCAAAATAGACCTATCATATATCTGTACAAACATTTAAGGTTTTCTTACCATGTTTCTGATTGGTTATACATTGGGTTATTTGGTGTATCTAGCCAATCAAATCGGCCGGTAGACCTCAGGGGGTTAAAATATGCTGCTTCAGTGAATTCCTTTTGTTGTGGAGTAAATTGAGGTACCATTTTTTACTGCAACTATGAATTCAACATACAAGCTTCAGCTTGGCATTGGCAAAACAGCAAGCTAAATCCCACCCTGACAAAGCATTCCCAATCTGTACCTACCATTCCCATTCATTAAAGAAAAATAGGTTACATAATGTTATGCAACAATGGTTTTATCATACTTAGGCAGATGTTTCAAACAAAGCAGGTAAACTTCTGAAGAAAATGACTGTCAAAAATGGGCTACTTTAAATGTCTTCACAGTGTTCAATCATGCTGATATGAGCAAAGCTCTAACAGACAAGACAGTTTTGTATATACATGCCATTTGTATGGGCCAAATCTTGGGGTGAAAGGTGACCCATCTGATCCACTTCTTTCTGACACACTTATGCATTCGGAAACCTTAGTGGAATAAACCGCAGACATGAGATTTTTACCACCATTTTTTGCTCTTGGAGCATGTTGTTGGCAATCGTTCCAGAGCGGCGCTATTCATTATTTTGAAGGATTAGAATTGAAATTCCGACACCGCAATCCTCGCTGGTCTAGTGGTTAGGTATCTAACCTCAAGATACAGTGTTCTTAGGTTTGAATGTAACTCCTGCTCTTTTAAAATATAAACTTTCCATTATTTTTTTCAGTTAGTGGAGAAAATTTGTTATTCCAATAGATCAGCAAAACCAATAGCTACTCTTTGAGGTTAGCGAGGGAGACCTGCTTCTGGAACACTGTTGGGGTCAAAAGCACCATGTGTGGAATAAACCACAACAGTTTATTTTCCGTTAATGTTTATGGAGAACACCCCCAAACCTTGAGACCCCAATTGAGTAAGACCTAGCTTTTGTTCAGGATTATTGCTTAACATCCCATCTTTTAAGTGGTATAGCTTGTCACATGTTTCCACATAATACAGGGATGTCTTTCTTGACAAATTTCTCCTATTTGTTCCCCCAAAATGCCTGCTGTTTATAGAGTCTCTTACCAAAGTAAAATTTAAACATGATGATTTTGATTAGGAGTTTCTCACATAGTCAAGTTGGTGACTACTTTGAAGCTGAAAACAAAAAACAAACACACTACCACTGCCACCAACAAACAGTACAAGGCCCTATACAGAGTTATAACCACCCACGACTTGCAACTTTGACTTCAAAACTGACATGAAATGTTTTCATTTTTTCCATAAAGATATACAGTGACTCAACTTGATGAGATGAAAATGACTCGATTTGACTTGAAGATTAATTTAAGTGACTTATTGCAACTCTGCTAGTAAGGGCTTTAGCCAAGAACATGATACACAGGGTCTGACTAGTCCATCTAGAAGCACCTCGTGCCCTCCAGTGACCTACCCATCAATCCCCCCACCCTAGCGAGCTCTACGGCGGTGCAGAAAGTATTAGCGTGCATATTAAATTAGCCAGCCTAGTGACGTAGCACCGTGGGAAAATGCTTGGTGCTTGTCAGAGCCCATAGAGATTGTGTGTAAAAAACTACCAATAGAAATGTTCAATTTTCTCAAAAGGTTCTATAGGTTAAGACCCAGTTGAGGGATGTTCTTGCAAGAGAACAAAATTTCTGACCCCCTGATGCAAAAATATCCATAGAACCCCTCTATGGGGGGACTGATAATGTTAGTCTCTCACACAGTACCAATTTAGATAATATCTTTCGCAGACTGTGACACAGACTGTGACACACACACACTGTGGGTAAATACTCTCCGCACTGCTGTAGGCAAGCTCAATGGGTAGGTCACTAGTGGGTGCGAGGTGCTTCTAGATGGACTAAGTCTGACAGGATTTGAACCCATGACATTCACTACGAGCCAAGATAGTCTCAATTCCCATGGCAGAGTTCAGTAATTTCCATTCACTAGTGTATTAAAGGTCCATGGTCCGATCACTAATAGCCTCGTCCCCAGGGACCCCAGCAGATTTTACCGGAAGTGGTCAAAATTTTGGTATCAGAAGCAAGCTACTATTTTTCTCATTTATCCTGTGAAATCTTAGATCTAAATGATGTTTGGTTTGGATGTTATGAGCGAAAATATGCCCGATTTTGGTTGACCAATATTAATTTTACACAGTACTCTATGGGGCATATAAATTCGCGTTTTTAGCTCTCACATCGAAAGGGATTGAAATGTCGGCGCATAACTTTACAGATGGGGTTTTGGGTAAAGACCCTTCTATCAAGATGAAAACTTTATATATTCAAATTGGACCATCCTCCTTTAAGAAAATATGCCCACTGGTTTTGGAGTATGATTTCTGATACCCAGACCACACAAGGTCAATTCCGGTAAATGCATAACACGTAGAGCTCACTGAACTTTGTCTTCAGTGGATGAGCCTATTATAGCTCATAGTGATTCTATCAAGAGTCCAATGCTCCAATCATTGTCCGTCCTCTCCTCTCTTATGGACATTAAGCGGTTGCACTAGCATTTCCTTTAGGCCTAAACATGTGTTTTAAGTTTTGATGTTTTCTTAAAATGTTTTTTGGTCTATTTTGCTCCTATTTTTTTAACCAATCTAGCCTAATTTGCTGACAGGATTTGTTTACACAGACAAAGAGTGATTACAAGGTCTCTTCCAAAATACAGTTCAGGCAAGACCAAAATTGGCATTAAAAGAACTCCCCATTGGAGAACCTTTAAAGTTCTGGCTAGCTGTGATTATACTAGATTTCCTGATGAATATATAAAAAAAGTGGTTGCTTATCACAACAAAATTGGTATTGGTATATGAAAAATATAGAGTCAGACATTCAGTTGAAATCCATGTACACATTTAATAACAAGAATGCATGTTTCATTTGCGAAAGCAAAGGTCTTCAAGTATGAAAGTTCTTTTTACTGGGCTATTCCATTTAAAATCCCCCCCCCATTTTTTCCTGAACTATCTGGAATATCACACATTCCCCATTTAAATATTTCCAGTTAGATGTTAGAGGCAGTTGAAATTAAGATTTAGATTAAAGATGCAATGAGAGATTTCAAATCCACAATTTCTGTGATATGTAGTGATTCATATAGATTAGACCCTCAATAGATTCCCTACCTTTTATTTGGTTACAGAAATAACTTAAAATGAAAATAAAGGGTGATTTGTATATGCTTATATTTCAATAGAAAACATAGGCTGAATTTCGTATTTGCTCCTATACGAAATTAGAAATTTCACAATTTTTGTACCAAAGAAACAGTTCTCACTTTATCTCAGCTTAATCCTTACAGATGGGGATATATTTGATATAAAGCTTTACACCAGTCCCAAAATCAAAATGTTCACATTTTTTCGGGACACCCGTTATTGAAATCTCTTGTTGCACCTTTAAGTCTTCCATTCTAAATAGATTAGCCCATTATCTATTCTGCAAGTTTACACTAAAGTCATAAAGAGCTTCAAATTGCTATTCTGAAATACAGTTTAAATTGCAAAAATGATAAACTACACAGCATTTAAAAAAATAATTTGTGTATTTTCAATTTTTACAGACAGAACTCAGTATTTTACAAAATCTATTTATGCTTATTGGAGTGGTGGATATATCCATATTCACATCATGTTTATGGTTTTCTTGCCTTGGTATCTCCCCTAAATAGCATTTGTGCAGAATGACGTAAACTAAGTACAGGCAGTTACATTTTAAATTTAAAATATATTTGTGTTTTAATATAGTGCAATTATATTGAATTATTGTATTTTACTATTACTTCCACTATGAAAGCATTACAATAATTTTTGCTTTAACTAGTAACTAATAGCATGTTTCTATTGGGACCAATTTTCCGGTATATACCGGTAAAGGGATTAAATTGGCTCAATAGAAACAGCCGTCCTACTGCATTTTCTTGCTTATACCGACGAAAGTTTCCACCGGTATTTATCCTTCTTTTGGAAGGATAATGCCATAGAGTGGCTGCCGGATAAGCGCACCTAAATCTATTCCCCTAACAACTCACTGCACCCCATGTACGGAGGGCGAGAAAGGTAAAGTGCCTTGCCCAAGTGCACAATACATTGGCAGCAACATTAGGACTTGAACCCATATCCTTGAGATCATGAATCCAGTGTCTTATTGACTGGACCAGATGTGCCCCTGAACACACATAAGGCATTCAAAATGAATATTGATTGTACATCCTGCAAAAAATGTTCTTGATTTGAGGGTTAAAGTTCAGGCTAATGATGTTAAAAGTAGCGAGTGGGCAACTGTGGTGGACTTGACATGGTCACTGATACCTCAAACTCAAACCAGGCAGTGTGTAACATGATTCTTAGACTTAGTCACTTTTGATTTTAATTTACACTTTAACCAACTTTTAAATGACACCTTGCAAGTCAAGGTTTTTTATTTTACTAAATGATTGTTAAATTCAAAACAATAGCACCTTATCACAAAAATGTGGCTATTTAAGATTTTACATTTCTACATGGTTATAAAACATTTACTGATTTCCCCTCAATGATTATTTATTGATGTGCAAACAGAAATTTGGCTCAAAAACAATTTTAAAAAAAAAGGCTCGTAAGACTAAAAAAGAGTTTGTTTCCAGTAGTCTGTGAGGATTTTGACTTTGGAGCCATTTTAAACTGCATTTCTCTTTTTTATTTGATGAACTGAGAACTTTTTGAGACAAAACAAAACAAAATGATTCCAAATCCAATATTTTTGTTTTATAAATATAATAATTTGACAGTAAAAAGTGGTTTGCAAGTGTTTTTAAAATTTCCATTTGGCCCGACTGAGCCATTTCTGGGGAAAATCCTTTTCAAAATAAAGGGGGAAAAATAAGATTTCATATATTTCATATTTTGGTTTTTGGACTTCCTACTGGAAACAAACTTGTTTTAATACTTTGAGGACATCAAAGGAACCGTGTCCATGGTTGTAAAGGCAAAAGCAAAATAAAGTGCATTGCTATACTTCTGAGGACAAAGAAAACCTTTTGAGGACAGTTGTTCAAAAGAATTTCTTTTTTGTTAGGTCTTTGGCAATATGTAATACAAGTAAAAATACACCCCCCACACACACACACACAAATTATCAACGGTTTAGTGCAAGAAGGTCCCATCTGCAATAGCTGCCATTTGTCAGTTGTGTTCTTATTAAGTATTATACCTGCCAAATTTAACATGTGGCAGCTATTGCAGATGGGGCCTTTTTGCCCTAAACCCTCATTATGTTCAGTAAATTTCAAGGAAGGCAATCTACAATAAAAATCTTCATATTATTTGCATATAAGGCAGCTAAGTACAACATTGCAGTAATTTACATAATACATGCTTGTACAACATTGCAGTAATTTGCATAATACATGCTTGCACATGCTTTGAAAGAATACAGTGATTGCATTAAAGGTATTGCATTTTTGCTAAACTAATCACTAATTCAATTATTTACAAATTATATGTTCATATACTGTATTGTCAGATGCTGTATACAAATTCCTTTATCTTTAAGAATATCATGTTAGAAAAGCTGAAATTACAAATATGAAAACAGCTAAATAATATTCTTTACATATTTGACAATTTAAAATACATAGTGACCACCAAAAATACAACCCATAACAAGATCAATACCATGTCATGGTTTGTATTTTGTCTTGGGGGTATTTTTAGGATCACCCTATAGCATACAGGTCAACCATTTTTTGTTTGGTTTATTCCTTTGTATTTGTTTTCTCTATTTCCAATGCAGACAAATCTGGGATGCATTGATTGCAATGCGATTTCCACCGAGCGTTAGGGCACTGTGTAAAAGTATGCATGATCTCTACAAATTGAACAATTAGTGCTTATTTGGGCCATTCTTCGGGATGTCACACACGTGACCAAAATTTTCTTTGCATCCCATGAAAAAACAAAGTAGTCTGACGGGGGTGGGGGCATTATTTTTGGTTAGATTTTGTCCAAACCTAAACAAAAATAATGTTTCCACTTTCACTGGATTGCTTGTTTTATCATGGGAGGCAAGTAAGTTTTGGTCACATGTGTGACTTCCCGAAGAATGGCCCATTTGTGCAATGGTCTTGGTCAAGAGCAACTTTACAGAATGCAGTTGCTGGACTGAATCCTCATGAAGCTTCCCAGATGTTTCTGCATCGATAATAGTTAACATTTTCACTCACTAGCTGAGATATGCCCAAGATGGTCTTGGTACTTTTATACACAGCTAAATTCCTCACTTTGGCATACCACACACCATATAGTAGGTACTCCATGTGTACTCCTGGTATACCTACAGAGTACCTACTATCTTGACTTAGTAGCCATTCAGCAATGATACTGAAACGGGGGATACAAGTAAAAATTCTCAGTAAAGCGGTTTCCAGAGATGGGGACAAAGGTAGGTTCACATGTATTTCAAGTCAGGATACCTAAATTTTCACTTGCATGCCCAGATACGTCTCCCTAACAGATTATATCATATTATTAATTCAAATCTGCACATCCCTTTATAATTTCAGTAGTTATATTATAAAGATCATCAGTACATGCAAGACCATGGTCTTGCATGGTTTTTTCCCTTAAAGAGACACTGACATATTTGAAAAATAGTAAACCCTCAAGTTTTTTTTTCAAAATTGATATTTTTGCATGGTTGGAAAGCTTTCATATACATTAGCCCTCACTTGAATTCACCCAAATCGGCGCCTTCATGGCTAAACAGAATAATTTTATAATAAAAAGACTCTGTAGTCATTTTATTTAGCAGGCGACAGAGTTGATTGACATGGCATGCACCCTGTTTGACCGGTTTGTGACCTTTGTGGTTTTAATTTCAATATCAATGAGTAGGAACGAGTCTATGATATTCATTTAATAGACACACTTGTTGATTAAAGTTACGGCAAACTTAAAGTTAGCCTACAAATTACCTGGTGTCTTTAGCCTCTTATTAATGTCCTTATCTGTTTTGGATCATGTTACCTTTTATGTGTAAAATATATCTCTATTCTTCCAATGGCCAAGACTATCATTTGCGAGCAAATTAAGAAATTTCATATTTTGTGAAAATGTGCCTGTCCTGCTTTAACCTTATCATTACTTACTTAGGCTGGTGAGATCAATTCTATATTATTTTCATCAACGCGTTCTTGAGTGTAACACCCTGGAAGAGCACAGAAGCTTGCATTTCCAATGTAACAACCTGTGTAATTGCGAAAAACTGAAGCTCACAAGGCAAACCAAGACCATTCTTGGTACACTGTTATGATCCCATTTGGTATTAATTCTGCTCAAATAGTGTTGATGTTATGTGCATTGTTGGTAAATCACCCAAAAATACTTGGAGAAATAATAAGGGGAGTAATTGCTTTATGCATCAAATAGTCAAAACGTTGGACACATAGGACGCATACAGAAGTATTGCACGCTGGAAATGACGGGAGACGAGATCGAGAAAACGATGGGGTGGACATACACATTCAACATACTTAACTCTGCTATAACAAATTATTTAGCCACAGGTGTATGCACTGTCATAATTGGATGTGGGGCTAGACAAAGACCTCCGTGGTAGTGTAGCCTGACAAGAAATGTAATTGAACCCTTGAGCCAATTCACACATACCACGAGGTTTCTAAATTCATACAAAATATATACATGGGGGGGGGGGCTATAAGTTCAGTATCATAGTACTTTTCCAGCATTCTAATAATGAGGCACTAACTATGTTGTATATTATAAAGCTTGTTATGCTTGTTCTACTTTTTTCTAATATTCAACCTGATTATGCTTGGCGGTGCTTATTTGGATGCACTTCATCAAGGTGCCCATGCTGGCACAATAATTCTTGGTTCACATCACGTACTTTAAGAAACAGGCATAATATTGCACATATCAGATTCAGATGGACATGTTACTACTCAATAATTAAAATGGGTCAATGAATTTTATTATATCCCTATTCAAGCCTTCTGCTGCCACAATGGGGCCCTTTAACTTGCCAATTTCGCCACAAAGTTTTTTTCTTCCCCAGGATCAAGGTTTTTTTAAGCTTAATAACACTTAACACAGACTTTGGGCTACTTCTAGCCCAGATTCGCTTCAGTGGTTCCATTGAGACATAGCAATCTGACCGCAGCCTGCCTCTAGAGTTCTAGCCATAATGCCTCTTCTTAAGGCCGTTTTTCAACAACTGCAACCCGCTATCAGCTGGTCTGCCCACACAAGTTTGCCCTATGTTTTGTATTGAAGTAGAAAGGACTGAACCTTTTCAACAAGAACGAGTGCTCAATCTCTCTTTCAATTGATGGGCCAGACTCCACTATATAATGTTGCGCTGTAGGGGGGTTGCTACACATCTCTACCGCGAGTCTGTTCCTTTCCCAAACATTGAATAATGCCGTACCCATTTATACACCTGGGTAGAGAGGCGAGGAGTAATGAGGTCAAGCGCCATACTCATGCCAAAAGCACTGGCCACAGCAGGGCTAGAACTCACAACTTTTGGCATGCGGGTTGGGCGCTTTATCACTGGACCACCATGCCTCATTGAAATAGAGCAAACAAAATCACCTTTTTTTCCACTTGAAGACATTTCTGTACCAACTGAAAGGTAGAATCTATTGAAGTCAATCTATGCGATCACTACATAGAACACAATATATGGATGTGTTGAAATCTCTTGGTTGCCAAGCCTCAAAATACGGCGCAAGGGCGCAATTTGCGCCAGTAAAGCATGCAAATGCGCCTGGGAACAGCGAAAACACATAAGTACCAGGTGCAAATGTACATTGTAAAAATGCCCCGTGAGCTTGAATATTCACAGTAAAACTTATAAAATTGTCTGTGATATTAGTATTTGTCGATTGATAATGGTTATCAACCTTGTCTTTGTGAGCATTCAGTGGTTGTAATTTTACCTTGTTTGACTTTGAAAAGAGCAAAAAAATCATTGTATTTTGTCACTGATAACACAGTCCAGTCGCCGTCAAATTGACTGTAAACAAACCCAGCTTAGTCAGCTACCATTTTGATTTCCAGTCCACGCTTTGCTCCTCGCGACCGACACGTGGTGGAAAGATATTGATATCCAGCATGAAAGATATTCAGCCGGAACCGTTTCTAACTTCTCTAATTGGTCGACAAAGAGTCCTAATTACATCGGACGACCACTCAACAATCTAATGTATGAAAAAAATGACGTCATACAATCTTGTACAAGGGACAGGTGTGCGCATGTGTAAATCAATTAAATTTTGGCTTCAAAGAGTACGCAGGTAACTCATTAAACTTTTTTTCTTATGCATAATAGTTTATAAAATACTTTGAAAATATTTCAATTCGTAAATTAATCAGTGCTATATTTTGCAACATATTATATGAAAATTGACCATGTAAACATGTAATACTGCAATGGATTACGTTTTTTTTAACTCCTTAGTACAAAAGAATAGGACCCTGGACATTTCAACTGCTTATAACCTTTTAAAACAAACCTAAAACAAACCACCATTAAGATTTGGACATTTTCAAGTGTCAGATCATCGTCATAGACAAATCTATTGCATTGTGTTACATTAACAATTATATAGTCTTCAAACAATCCAGATTCAGTGACCAATGGGGTCCACTGAATCAACCACCATTAATTATTTGGACATTTTCAAGTGTCAGTCATTGTCATAGACAAAACTTATTGCATTGTGTTACATATAACCATTATATAGGTCTTCAAACAATCCAGTTCAGTGACCAAGGGTCACTGACCATGGTGAACTGCCTGTACCTGTACACCCTCACTTGCCTGTAACGTACTACTGCACCTATACATGAGTAGATAGAGGTTCTGGTTCATAGAACATTCAAGCCTCCGCTCAGGTGGTGCTTTGGTGACTTGCCAGTGACCATAATAGGTCCGCAGGATGTAGCGATAGGAGCGCGTAAATATCACCAAGAAATACTGGATTTTAACCCTTTAAATGGAACTCAACCCCTGTGCAAAAACTATAAGCTGCCCTGGACGGTCCACTAAAGCCTGAATAAGTACATGTAAATTAATACATGTTATCCAAATGTAAGTTTAAATTGTTACTGTATTAAGGTAGGTTAATGATAACCAGGAAAAAAAACCCCCTTGGAGGTAAAATCAATATCGTAGACATCTTGATTTTGATTTTGAAATTGCCCGGTTCTCAGGAAGTGGCCCCTAGTTCCTGTCTATTCCCAGGGAACCAGAGCAACTTTTTAACAAATTGTCCCCTGGTTGCCGCTGGCTATTTTGAGGCTTGCTTTGAATTGCTAGCACTTTAAGTAATGTTTACGTAAAGTACTGAGAATTTATCAATTTTTTTAACTTGCTCTAATCTTTGCTGGTACGAAGCATTTAAGCATAATTGAAATTTTGATGTTTTTACTCTTTACTCAGTACATGATCTAATATTCACTTGCATTATTTTTCCTAATTCGGCTCATTATTTCCCAGAGAGCAGTGCTTCATCTCCACTTTGCGCATCCCTGGTACTTGCATTGGATACCTCCGAGCGGTGACGTCCTAAAATCCACAAATTTGCTAGAGATATTTAATCACAATTTTTTTTTTATATAGACGAATCTTTGGAGTTGATTTCTTAAAGTGTGAATGCATTAGTTCACCATATTTTACTACAATGTATTATTACTTAATAATTATAGTCTCCTAGGGTGGCCTATGGAATATGTTGCTAACCCTAAGTTACATAGATTATGCACGACTTCTTTGCTAACTGAATGCTGAAGCCAGAAGGAATGTAATTAAAAAGAGTCAAAAAACCAGCACTCACTGCCCCCACATCCCCCATCCCCACCCCCTCTTTGGTGACAAATCGGTTTATAATATACTTCAAATCACAATTAACATATCATATTTCAATGATAGAAGGTTTAAATATTAAAGAGAACTCTTAATAAAGAATGTGTCGCTTTATTTGGAACTGTCATTTTTCTTGTTTTCTACCACAAATAAATCGGAAATAGGGAGATAAATAGGTATACATAATACCAGTTGGAAAAGGCCATAATATTCTTATTATTTTTTTGTTATTTCCCATGGAAACAGGGTCAAGTTGACCAATGAATACACTAATGCAATGGCAGAAAGATTTTTAAATTACTAACTAGATTCAAACGGTTCTAGCACTCACTATATTCAAGAATTTAAGCTGTGGGCCGCTTCTAAAAAACAACCTTTTGGTGACACCGCTAATTCATCCATTTTAGTGACCCCCACACAAAGGACTTGCAAAGTGGAGCCCACAAAAAATGAAGACAATCAGGCATAGGCACTTATTAAGTACAAAATTGAATTACAATCTCATGAGATTGAGTTTGGCATTCCAAATCAATAACTTGTTTAATAGGAAAAAAAGGTTGTTCTTTTGACTGACACTTTGCCTTTCTACCAACATCCTGCTAAATGTTAACGGTCAGGAGTTAGTGTGGCACTAGTGTCCGCATCCATGATGTAGTTGTCAAAAAGGGCGAAGATGATGGATGCGTGGCGAGTATTTGAGGAGTGCAAATTGGAGAAAAGTCGAAGCGGATGAAATAGTAGGGAAGAAGAGAAATACCGGGGGGGGATAAGAAAGAGATACAAAAAAGAGTGTGGTAGAAAAGAGGGGCAGGGGAGGGGGGAATAGGGAGTACAACAAGAGGGGAGAGGGAGAAACGTAAAAAGAGGGGGGCAAAGACTTAGTGCCACTGATTGTAAAGTAAACGCTATGACTGACATGTGCTCTTTGACTCTCTCCCCTGTGCCTCTGGATCCGGAGACTTGTCGATTTCAAACATGAGGTCAGCGATACCGGGGAAGGCCTCTCCAAATAGCGTCACGGCTGCTAGGTGCAAAGGCTATATGTCTGTGAGGAGAAATTTGTGAAAAAAAATTAATATTTAACCGTTTTAATTTTTTTTTTTTTTTAATTTTTCTTTTTTTATAATTAATTGTTGTTTTCTGTTTTTAGTTTTGTTTGTTTTTAGAACTTAGCAAAGCTCCCTTTAATTTGACCATATCAGGCCTTTTTTGGTAAACAGTGAGAATTTTGCCATTGCCATTTTTAATATCACAGTCATTCTATTTGGAACTTTAATTTACACATGTTGCAAACAGTTGGGTCATCGCAATATCCACTGTGCATCAAACCTCATTCATCTGCTATTCTGTAATTAAGGCGCTGTACTGTAATGTACCTGTGACAGAGAGCTACCTGAACCAAGAACTGAGGCAAATCACACTACCCACACACCCAATGGCTGAAACTCCCATTCATCAGATTGAATCTTGTGTTCACGCATATTCTACAGCATAAACCCAGGAGTCAATGTACTCCCCTTTATCACTTTATTCCATAACCTTACTTTGTATCTGTCCTATCTGGCAGTCCAAGTGGATCGGTGAAGGCTCTGTCCACATACATCAGTTGATCGTTTATTCTACGCACATAAAATGGGCTGTAAGGAAAAAGGTTGTGACAACATTGAAAGTTTGTGGTAAGGGGCTAAAATTTAAGTAATTCAGTTTTAAAGACCTATATTTTGACTGAAAAAATAGTTTATCACAGACCCAAACCTTTAGCTATAAATTTGGGTCCTGTACCCCATTTATTTGTGCTCGGATATTCTATATCTTAAATCATACTATCAAACAATGGCACAATTACCTAGCTGTGTGCGTAGCAACAGCTGGTCTTGTAATTGGTGCAATTTCTTCTTAGTTCCCACACACTTCCGGTTGCTTCAAATGCACTAGTGCCTACGCTTCATGCCGATTTAACCAGAATCCGCTCAGAATTGACCGCTGACCCAAGCGCATATATGGTGTACACAGTTTGTGGCCAGTGTCAACTAGTGGGTGATTTTTTTGGCCAAACCTTCTCCTACAAACACTGTGCGTTAATTTTGCCACTCATGCAATCCTATTAAAATCTATTATTTGCCTATGGTCAGTGCACATGGGATATACACAGATTTTTGATCAGTGGTCATCTAGTGGTCATTTTGGCCAATATACATGAAATCTTGCTTTAGGCAGGCTGATTATGAAACGTTTGCACATTCATGGCTATGGTCAAGTGCATATAGAAGGTTGTAGGCAAGAATTTTTGATCAGTGTCCAAGGGGTAATTTTGGCCATTTTGGCCAAAATCTTATAAAAATCTATGATTTTGTTCTCCTGCAAATAAGTGTCCCTTATCATGACCCTTATATGCTTCACCTTTGGTCAGTGCATATGGTATGTAACTGATAATTTTGGCTAAACACATGTGATCATTCTTCCCAAAAATTTGAATGTATTACGGTAAAAGTTTATCCAACCACATTGTGCCAATACACACAAGATATTCGTTCTCTAACAAATAAAGGTGCCGATTACGACATTTGTGTACATTCAATGCCCATGGTCAGCTCATATAGAGTGTATTTAAAAATTTTGATCAGTGATCAGCAAGTGGCCATTTCAGCCATTGTGGTCAAAATCTTAATCTCTGAAATTCTTCTGCAAGTAAGTGGCCCTGAACACGACCTTTAAGCAGATGTTTCGCCTATTCATCAAGTGATCATTTTATCCACCGCCCCCCCCCGCGCTATGTTTGTGCCTTCGAGCACATTTGCCTCAGTTTGATTTGCTTCACCTGTGTGACATATGAGACAACAAAGAGCATGTCTGATGTTATATTGTTAAGTTAATATGCCACCCCTGGCAGTATTTTCTGTTATTGTATTCTGTGAGTGGGAAGTGGGATCATTTTTGGCTGAGTAATGTTAATGGCAGTCCTGTCTTAAAGGCATATGATGATTGGAAAATGAAGGTCTAAACATTACTCCAAATCTGTTCAAGAAAGAGTGCAGCCTCATTCAGGGGTGTGAGAGGCCACAGACAAAAAATGGGGAAAAACACTGTTAAATTGGGTAAAATTGCCAAAAAAATAGGCTGAAATTTGGCACTATATTTTTCACTGGAAAAAGAGGAAATCAGCTGAAAAGATGAACTCTCACACCCCTGCTCATTCCCTTATTCAATAAAACTACGGCACTAGAAAAAAAACATTGCCTTTATCTCTAAATAATTCATTTTGTTGTACAGCCTGCCTAGGGGTACTCTTCAAACTATAGTCATATGACCTTTAATATCTTAAATGACCTTAAAAGTAAGCAAAAATTAACCATACAGTACCTTTATCATATATACCTCAGCCGTGACGATGCAGATTAAGGTTTGATAAGATCTAAGATTATTGCATTAACTAGTTGGTAGCTAGACACGTGGATGTATCCAATCATGTGATTGTATGCATTGCATGAACACATGGAGCACAAATGCCTATTCTATTGGAAATTCATTCTATTCTATGAATCTATTCTATGAACCTCTCCATGTAACGGGTTAATTATAAAATCAAACTCTGTCGCAATCCATATCAATTCAGGCTTCCTTAATTATCTGCACAAACATGCAATTATTACTCATGGAAAAGAAACTTGCTGGTTATCATTTTATCCAGAATAAAGGTACCTGTGTTATGAGCCAATTACAATTCTGCATGCTAGAAACCTAGCTTGTATTTTTCTCATCTCATCTGGCAAAATATTATCACTGACTGACTGACTTTCCCATTAAATTACGATTCTAAAATCCGGCTACAATATGGTTTGTTTACGGTAACTGGAAAATAGTTTGTAGAGTACTCTATGGGCTATTGTAATACACACATTACTGCTCACAATAAAATGGCATGTCAGATTCAAATGAAATTATGGAATTAAAGTATGTTGGTGATGGCCCTTCCTATGAAACCAAGAAAATATATGTTGTAATCGGGAGGGGTTCCTTAACCCTAACACGGCCGAGGAGCAATGAGGACAACGAAAAACGTGGTTACCGAGTCGGAAAATGTTTGTCGTTGCATCTCGGCCTTCAAACCATTTTTGGTCGAGCAAATGACTATGACATGGCCCGCATTGCATCTGGGCCGTCTTACCGGAAAAATGACGCGATGTTCCTCGTTAAATTTGGGCCGTCTTTACGGAAAATGGCGCGATGTTCCTTGTTTGATTTGGGCAGTCTTCCGGGAAAATTGACGCGATGTTCCTCGTTGCATTTGGGCCGTCAATCACGAGAAATGATGCGATGCTTTTCACTGCATTTCGGCCGGTTTGCCCGCAGAAGGCGCAAATGACTCTCATCAAGGCGGGTGACCACTGCGTACATATGCCCATAGACCAATTTCGATTCGATGGTGATAGCGCCACCATTTTCGATAAGCTATTTTTGAATTATGCATAACGTATTCATTGACGTGAAACCGGAGATGACGTAGCATAATAGCGCCACGCACGGACTATGATGTAGCGAATAGCGCCACTCACGGACTGGCGAACATAAGTACAAGTTCATGCAGATCAGTGTGCAGTACGCATCCATTATTTATTTAGTTATTTATTTATTTATTTATTTATTTATTACCCTGTTTTATTTGCATTCGCACGCGATTTCCACGTTGCATCTGGGCCGTTCTTTCAGGTAAAATGGCGCGATGTTTTTTCGTTGCTCTTGGCCCGTCTTCCGGGGGAAATGACGCGATGTTTTTCAGTGGCATTTGGGCCGTCTTCAGGAAAATGACGCGATGTTTTTTCGTTGCATTTGGGCCGTTCTTCGGGACAATGACGCGATGTTTTTTCGTTGCATCTGAGTTATTGGGACTTACGCACTATTCCTGTGCCGGGAAAAAACGGCCGAGATGCCATTAAACGCAAACTTTGGCTATCGTGCATCTGGGCCGTTAAAAATAAAAATAGATGCCATCGTGCATTTGGGCCGTTTTGGCCGGAAAAACGACCCGGTCCGGGTTTGGGTTAATTTAAGCAAAATTCACAAGGGTCATCGGGAGACTTCTTGTGCATAAGAAGTGGGAAAACCTTTTAGATGGCATGTTTTCTTCCAGATAGTTTTCGAATAATATTGCAGAAAAATTGGTCGATCAGACAGTGGAGATTGGGGAAATGCAACACTGATAAAAGGTGTGACACACAGATTTTTATGAAAGTGGTGTGTTTGTGCAACAACAGTGATGACGCGTGAGTGCAACAACCACTGCGACGCTGGGTGTGAGAGAAATCGGTTAGGGCTTGGACATCGATCTTCCTGTTATATTTCCTGAAACAGTTACAGAAATAACTAGAATTTAAGCGTTCTCGGCTTCGCGCTCACTATATTCAAGGAATATAAAGCTGTGGGCCGGCCAGCCTATCTTACAACTTGAACTCCACATGACTGCATTTGACCTTGACCCTCGTCAACAAATGAGGACCCATATTGCACCTATGACACAAAGTTCCGGTTCCAATTGAGGTCAATTTTACGCCTATTTTTCAACTTGACCTCACATGACCTTGGCACATGACCTTTGACCTCATCAACATATGAGGGATCCCATGGTGCACCTATGACACAAGTTTGGTTCCAACTTTCAATTGAGGTCAATTTAAAAAACCTTAACATTTTAGTGACACACTCATACACGCACATATTCCACACGCACAACGGATTGCTAAGTGATCCTTCCAGCTACAGCTGGTGGGCCACAAAAATTCCAGAAAGAGTTGTGTAATTATTGCCCATATACAGAGGAACTGCAAACAGAGAATTGGCAGTCATGCTACAGTCAATACACAGGACCTGTTCTTTCAAAATACAACTTGATTAGACATGGTCCATTGAATTCACATTGGTCCTACTATGGTATCTGAAGAGAAGACACTAACAGGAGAGTTTGTAAATATCAGGGTCACATCATCTACTACCTTATAGTTTATTGATGGGAGTTATTATATTATATTTAAGCTCCTAAAGTCACACCCAATGTATCAGAAAGGTCCATAATTATCCCACAATAGGGTAAAAGTGCAAACCATTTATTATCAGGTCGTGTTGCCTTGAAAACATGCTTAGACTTCACGTCCTGCTCCAGTAGAAAAGAGCATGACTTGTGATTATTAGACCGTGAAAATCATGAGTTTGAGCCCCACTGTGGTCAATGTATTTGTGTCCCTGGGCAAGATACTTAATCTCAATTGCATCGTCGACCCATGTGAAATCTGGGGAGCTGCTACGGGGAACTGTTATTGGGGAATACTGCAATCCAAGTGCTGATAGGCTTGTACTCTTGTAAAGCACATCTTTGAGCAGCCACCTAGATAAAGCGAAATGATTGTGAAGATTTCTTGAAAGCGGAATAATAATAATTGGCAATAGTGCTTTGAGCCTGTTTACGGGGAATAAACCCTATATAAGAAATGGTTATTTTTATTATTATTAAATCACCTACAAGCTTGCTCCAGAGTGTTCTTACAGTTCTCCTCAAGTATGATCTGTCTTGAACATACAACCACATTCAAGATCTTCCTAGTAAAACAGTTTATAAGAACTTTTTCAAGGACATAGTCAACAAGTCTCAATTAGGAACAGTAGCAGAAAATAAAATATCTCTAACACCACTAAATGTAAGATCTTCTGAAGTATACCTCATGTTTAGGTTTCAGTTCCAGCTTCCTTCTTAAAGAGAGGTCAAAGTCAGTCCATGTGCAGATTTTTACCAGAATTATATGGCCTTATCAATTATCAACCATTTTGATTGATTCTCAAATATGATTTTCAATTAGGACTATGACATTGAAAATCTCCATACTTACTCATCTTGAGGTGTATTTTCAATGCGTTGATGGAAGGCAGCTTTCTGCGTAGGTTTGTTAAAGCGAATCAATGCATCATGAAAACAATCCAGCTATGTAAATTATCACAGGGAAAACATTCTGAGCCTGCATTTGTCACCACCCAAACATAACTGGGTGTCCTTTTAAAGTGGGGGTCTCGCAAGAAAAAAATAGTGAGGTCATATACAAGCACGTACTTAAAAGGCCTATCAGGTTCATCCAAGAGAGTCAACAGTTGCAGGATTAGTCTAAAAATGAAGAATACGTCCGTATAATTACATCGCACACCTGCCAACATTTGAAAGTGGAAAAATCATACTCATGTGAATGCGAAGCACGCACGGCGAGCGGCTTGAGCGAAGCCTTAATGGGTGGGGTAACGGGGCCCACATTAGGACCCTGGTGCGGGTCAGGGGCAACGGACGTGGCAGGGGTCAGCGCCCCTGGAAAGCTCCTGGATTTTAGTTTTTTACTGTGTTCCAATGACGCCCATCTTTGCACATTTTTTGTGCTTTGCCATTGTGTCAAAATGATAGGCATGTTAATCATTGTAATGTTAGCCACATTAATAAAAAAAATTAAGCATGATATAACACAAACAAAATTAATATGCCTACTTAGTTTTTGTGGGTTGCCTTCCTTCAGCCGCATTTTGCATGTAATGCTTTCAAGTCGTCAATTTCTGTGATCCCGAAAAGGGCTTTCTTCTCGGCCTCTCATTATCTATGTGTTCGGTCTATTGAATGTCGTTTTATGTCGTTCCTTCCTCGGAGCCAACGCTGATATCGGCGCGACAAAATATGCAAAACGCGTATGTTGGCCCTTGACAATTTGACACACACAGAATATATCTCTAGATCTCTATAAATGGTGTTCCTAGAAGATCGGCTCGGAATTTGCACTGTAAAATGCTTGCGTTAGTCCTCCAAAATCTTGACGTTCCAAATGACTTTCTCAAGTTTTCACATGTGACAAAACAAAAGTGGCAGCTCCCCGGGAGCAATATTCGTGTAACGAAATGACTTCGTTTACAAACAAACGCAGGGAGGTAATACAATCTGAACTTGTACTCGGCAACGATGTCCGAATTAGCGCCATCTACAGTTCAGATATTGCCTTCAGGGGGCAACCCGACGTCATTTGCAGTAATTTTTTATTTGTTATTATTCTTAATATTTTTTTAAAACTCTTTTTCTCACTCGAGATTTTCAGAAAAACGTATTTTTGGCACTTTTAGAACTCAAAAAAACGGACAGAATACGTGCAAAATCGGGTTGGCAGGCCTGACTATAAGTTTAACGTCGTTCCAAATGGAAAGACTAATTTCCTACCTCTCTGTCTCTTCTTCTCGCCCCTCCCCCCACCATCTCCCTACGCTTACCATCGTTTTTGTGAGTCAATTCCATATCCTTCTACTTTCACGATGTGTTTTTCATCTGCTCCACTTTCCCCCCCTCCGGCATCAGTCCTTTGTCACACCTTAGCCCCCTATATCGTTCTTCCGCATCTTCACACCTTTCTCCCTCCCTAACAACTTCTCATCCTCCCCATCATCCTCACACCACCAATCGCCCTAGCCAACTGCTCCCTTAATCCCCCCCCTTCACTCTCCTTATTTCTCTTATATCTCAAAAATTACAAAAAAGGAAGAAACAGCATTGTTCACAAGATGAGAAAACTACCATTCATTTAAGTTTGGTGTAAATGTCCGTACGCGACCAGTAATGACTTAATAATCCCGATTTGTTTTATTAGGTTGCCTTTCAGTCTTATCACTGGCAGGGTATGTTAGGGTAGCTATACTGGTAACAGACATGCAAAAATCTGATTTTTGATGATTTGTTCGATTTCCTGATTTGACAAATCACTGAGAGTGCCTTTAATGCAATCAAATCCATATACAAGCACATACTCTCCCATTACACTCTCCCCATCAAAGAAGACTTAATTAAGTCCATCTGTTATTCTTCTATTTCATCTCTCAAGTTGAGAGGGATTGAGAGGGATAATTGCTAGCAGATTCTGCCACTATCATTTGTGTGCAATTAATGCCATTGGAGGTTTCTTTGCTTATGGGGCATCATAGCATTCACTATTAATGTGACAACAGAATATTAAGCTTAAAAATGTCTCACCAAATGTGATGTCATGATCATTCATATCTTGCTCATAGTCCTCCTTCAATGCAGCCACAGATTTTGCCAAGTTTGCCGTATAGTCCTTGCAATCAAAGGGTATGATGAGGGAATCCGCTAAGTCTCTGGCTAGCTCTGCCCACACCCTACTGACAGCCAGGTGGTATTCAAATGATGGATCCATTATTTCTGCCATTAGGTGAAAGGTCTCGTACATGGAGTGATAAAGAGGATAGCTGGAGATTCCAAGGTCCTGTGAAGGAGAAAACAAATTTGTAAAAAGAGAAGGGAAAAAACTTGAGCCTTGATTTATTATTCCATTAGCTACATCATGTACACATTGTACAAAATGTTATTTTCTCTATGGAGAATGGGCAATTGACGACACTATAACATACAAATTATGATTTTTGTATGCCTATATGGTAGGACTCTCTCTTGTAATGGATTTTCCTGATTTTTACATGGGTAACAACTTTTGCATGTCCCTACTTATATCAGTTGTCAAAAGTGTTTTGCCACTGCTTAAAATTGTTCTAAAAGTAATAGAGACAATTTGTGTGGGGGTCAAACAACTGTGATTAGATGGCCAAATACGTAATTCCTTACATAATTATGTGCACCAATAAATATTCTATCCATATGCAAAGAAAACTTAGAAAATACACTTCACATTTATAATTTTTAGGCTGCTTTGAAGGGTTTTTGATAGATTTCGAATGAAAAATTAGTGTAAAAGCGAGTTAGACTATAGCAAAGCCAAAATTGGACGAGTCTAGACTGCATAAGTAGCAGTATTTTTTTTTCTCATGAACTGACGATTTTAGCTAAATTGGTCATTACATTTGGATTCCTGGGATTACTTCCTTCCTAGAAATGTACATTTATATGTAACCTACAGCAATACTGACAGATTTATGAAACCAAACATTCACTTTTTCTCTAGTAAAATTTCTAATTAGTAATTATGAGTGTCAATATGAAGTTAAATTTGTGTCTATGTAAAAAAAACAAATACAATTACTGCAAGTAAACTTGCATCATCCCCCTGGCAAGATGGCAGTCTGAAACATGACCTCAGATGACCTTTGACCTTGGTCCATGACCTTTGACATCATACACATATGAAGGAACCCCTATTGCACCTTAACCCCAAGTCTGGTGTAATTCAGACTTCAATTTTTAGAAGGAGACCTAAAAAATACATCGGTCCTCGGACCGCTTGTGTCGCCTGCCGTCGCGGTTAGTGAATGATAGGCCTAACATGACCTTTGACCTTGATATGTGACCTTTGACCTCATCAACAAATGAGGGATCCCATGTTGCACCTATGATTCAAGTTTGGTTCCAATTGAACTTCAACTTTTCATATGAGGTCAATTTTACATTTTCAGCCTATTTTACAACTTGACCTCACATGACCTTTGACCTTGGCATGTGACCTTTGACCTCATCAAAAAGTGGGGGATGCCATGTTGCACCTGTGACCCAAGTTTGGTTTAAATCCATCAAAGTATGTGGATATTACATGCAAATGTTAACCCTTTTTCACAACAGACATCAACAGACATCATCAACAACAGACAACAACAAACAAAGTGATCCCTATGTGTCTTCCTGCCTTAAGGCAGGCGACACAAAAACGAAAACCTAACCAAACTAGAACACACACACATACATACATAAGGACATGCGCACCCCCGCAATATCCCCTCTGCTTTTCAAGCCAGGGGGATTAAAAACAACCTATGACATGTTTACTGTACAACCTCCCTACAACATGACTTTGATCTGATACAATACCCCCTCTGGGGAAGTTGGTACGTCCAATTTTTGTTTTCCACACTGCCCAGATAGGATGGGATGTACAATTACAAAGAAGCTTTAGGTATGACCGCTTAGTGATTTTAACTGGGGCAAAATCCATGGGGTAAACACCCCCTTGGGAGGAAAGAGTGTATACATATTTTATTATTTAATGTGTGTCATACCTATTTATAGAACCATATCCCTCAAGTGTCCTGGTAACTTGGTGTAGGTTTGAGAGAACAAGTTACATGTACACCCCTAACAAACATGTAACATACATGATATTTTTCCTTACTTTGTCATATGTGTACCTCAAATCCACGGCTGATATACCCAGTTGACCCAAGAAGCTGGCATAGTCACTACCAGAACCCAGGTTGGAGACACTGAAAGACATGCCAATTGTTACAATATGTTACTTTATCTCATAAATATGAAACCCAAGATATACTTCCAGTTGAACTAAGCTATTGGCGTGTGCAATACTGGATTTTGACCCAAGATCATGTGTTACGCATGCTCACAAGCAGAAATCGCTCACTGCGAGTGCAAGTTATATCATGGGCTTTACAAAATGATCCCGTACAGGGGCGGATCCAGGATTTGAAAAACGTCAAAATTACCGGGGGCTGAAAGGCTCAACTTGTCCAAAATGGGCTGATTTTGCAAGCTTTTGCAGAATTACCGGGAGGCGCACGCCCCCTCCGCCCCCTCCCTGGATCCGCACCTGCTGTAACCTCAGTGGACATGTAACATTGACCTCTAGAGGTTACTGGTTGGAAAAACACAGAGACAAACCAATCTCTGGGTAGTTGGCCTGATCAAAGAATGTCCTTCAATGAGCAAGAGATTCCAATATACAATTATACTCTTTTATATCATGATTTCAGTGATTTGAGCCATATGATAGTTTGTATTATATAACACAAAAATATTTCTGTCATTTGATTGGTGGATACTAGATCATGTGACATAAAATATTTGAGACTAGTTCCCAAAATTTCACAGGAGGGAAAAAAAGTCCCATAAAAAGCTACTATTTCCCCCATCACAGGGAAATAGTTCATTTTTATGGGAACTTTTTTCCCTGCATTGGTATCTTGACTAACCTTGAGTTACGGTGGCAGCTGATCTCGACGAGACTTTGCAAGTTTTTCAAATGACAGAAATATTTTTATATGTTATATAAAACAAATATTGACTGCTCTATATTCGTGAAATGGTGCAAAATACCTCCTCTCGGTGACTGGAGACTGTGGGCCTACTATTTTCCCTCGGGTAGTTATTTTGCACCATTTCCCTCATGAGCAGTCAATATTTGTATATCATTACACCTCATGAATATTCATGAACATAATCATGCTATTTCATTGGCTGATTCCTATTACGCGAGCTATTTCCCTAGGGAAATAGATTGAACTGTTTCCCTACAACCTCATCCCCAGAGTCACAGTGAGATGTAATAAAACAAATACTGTAGACATGGTTTATATCGGGAAATAGGGCACACTATTTTCCCTTGGTTACCTCCAGTTCCCTCGGGAAGAATAGTGTGCCATATTTCCCTCTACCATGTAGTATGGTAATACTATCACCTGGCTGAAAATAAAAAATGTGACATCATGATATAAAACAAATATGACTGCCGAGATTCGTGCAATAGTAAAAATAATCCATTGGTCAAATTTTGACTGTTCCATTTCACTCGGGCTTCGCCTCGTGAAATAGAAAGTCAAAATTTGACCTCTGATATATTTGTTTACTATTATACTCTTAGGCATTCCAAGATTTGGTTTATATTATATAACACATACAAATATTCTGTCATTTGATTGTGGATACCATATCATTGTGACCTAAAATCTTTTTTGAATAGTTTCCCCAAAATTAGCAGGATGGGAAAAACGTTCCATGAAAAAGGATATTTCCCCCATCACGGGGAAATATTCCTTTTTATGGGAACTTTTCTTCCATGCATTGGTATCTTGCATTGCCCTTGCCTCACAGTGATTGATCTACCCGACCTCTGACACTGCATCGATCATATCTTTGCCTGATATTTGCGTGTTTACATAACATCACATAAAACAAAATCCTATAATAGAGCGGTTCGAGAATGTGTGGGAGAGAGCGCGATTGGATTGAACCATGCCATGATTGGACAAGACTTGAGAGTTGGCAGTGGCAATGATTAGAGAGACTTGGCAAGTTTTTCAAATGACCAAATATTTGTATTATATGTTATAATAAACCAACAAATATTGCACTGCTCTGCTTCGTAATGGTGTGCAATACCTCCCCTAGTGAAGGCGACCATGGGCCTACTATTCAAATAGTAGGGGCCACACGGTCTCCCGTCACCTAGGGTCGTTATTTTGGCACCATTTCTCTCAGGAAGCAGCTCAATATTTTATACTATTAAAAAATCCAGTGGCAATTTTTTTTGGGGAGGCTCAAAATGAGGAGGGCCTTCTCAAAAATCATATGCTGACTAAATATCCAATTTTTAGAGAGAACATTTGTTTCCATGAAATAGATAGCTGCAATGGTCATTTTCTTGCCTTCAAAAACTGTTGACTATGAACAAACAAGGCCACAAAGGAGATACCTGAGCTTCTGCTGGAAACTGTACAACTGTGAGCCCAAAAATACCAAACTTATTGTACCTGCAAACTATCTCTATAAATATGATTCAACTGAAGGTGGTTTGCTTCTGGACCCGGAAACAACCAAACAATTCCACATTGATGTTTCTTACCTTGGCATATTGCCATCTGGTCCCTATCGAGCCAAGTATCATACACCGTTTCTCCATGACGGGGAATGTGCCATCACGTACCTAAAGATAATTGTTAAGTATAAAGTAGCAACAGTTAATATACCGCTAAAAATTGACAATTACAGTGTATTGCCAAGAATTTTAAAACTCATAATTATGTGTATATATATATCTGAATAAGGCAATCAGAAATGAAAAAAAAAAGGAAAAGGCGGGCTGGATCCTCGGAGGTGAGTGTTGAGATGATTATAGCGGTGGAGAGATGGGGATTGGTGTGAGATGGAGTTGTGTCACAGGTGTTAGGGAGGAGGAATGCAGAGGAGTGGGCAGTGAGTGTGGTAGTTCCAACTTTTAAAGGGAAAGTGGATGCAATGAGTTGTGGTGGTGTATAGGGGTGTGAAGTTGTTGGAGCATGCAGTGAAAATTGATGAAGAGGGTCTAGAGAATAGGATTGGAAGACAGTGGAGTGGATGAAGATGCAATTTGGTTTAGGTCAGGGAAGGGAATGATGATGCAGGGTTCAGAGATGCCAGTTACTCGTGTAAACAAACCCGAAAACCTGTGATCACCCACGCAGCGATTGGGTATACCCATGGCCGGGGGTTGAAAGGGCAGTACAACCTGAAACTGCCTTTGTTTAGTCCATAAGCCAGTCTGCCTGCATGGAAGGCACTGAAGCTAAGTGGACTTGTTGGACCCAACGCTCAACAAAGCTCAGATCGGGCAGTTAGGGGTCGCCTCGGAGCGGGGGATTAAGAGGATAGGTCTATCAACTTTTAGTTCTATACATGGTACTATCACCTTTGAGTCTATACTGACTATCAATTTTGTGTATGTTACTTGAAAGGAGACCAAAAGTCCATTTGCTAGTCTGTCTGCATGGAAGCTTGAAGCTAATTGGACTTGGATCCAAACATCAACAAAGCTACATAAAGGGCAGTTAGATGGTCGCCGGGGAGCGTATCAGAGGCATAAGTCTATCAACTTTTAGTCTATGCTTAGAGCAAGGAGGTGGGAGAAAAAATAAGTCCATAAGCCAGTCTGCCTGCATGGAAGGCACTTGAAGCCAAGTGGACTGTTGGACCCAAACCTTAACAAAGCTCCATATCGGGCAGTTAGGAGGTCGCCTAGGAGCTTATCAGAGGCATGGGTCTAAAAAGTTTGTCTATGTGGAGACTAAAATTATAGAGTACAAATTATAGGAAAAAGCAGTCACTGGAACAAGATTGAATTTTCTTCTGAAAGTATCATAATAGTGATGCATTTTAATACCTTCAGAAAAGTATTACTAACTCTTTCAAAATTGGTCATTTACTATAACTTCAGTAATATGAGAAGAAAACAAAGACATTTAAAGTGTAGAAATAAAATAAACTATTGAAGATTCCCTTTTCCCTACTGGTATTGTTGAATAACACTGCCGCGATCGTTAATCACAAATCAGTCTCTTACACAATAATAACACTGTGCTTGATGACAATGGGCTATCATTGGAAAGGCACAAAATCAAATGCTGGTATCAGTGAAAATTGTCGGGAATGTAAGTCGGGGTTTTAACCACTGATTTTGATTCTGATTTGTGACGTTTCCTGGTCACTTTTGAAGAAAAATTTTCATTCAAAAGGTGGGATTATTATGGATAAAATGTCAGAACTTTATTGGTCAAATATTTAAGGATTTTTCTGGCAAATTATTTCACTTCTTTCGATCTATTTGCTTTATTTTTTAAAGTCGCTTGATATATTCAGAAACCTATTCAGCCGTTTTTTAGCAACATTTATGACTCCAAAAAAGGAAAAATACAAGCAAATCGTACTATTAATTATACTAGTCGGCAAGTATACAATACGCTACTTTTACTTCTACAAAAAATCCCTAACATGAAGCCCTTGATTTCCGGTTTTCTGTATATTTAATCCTTCCAAAATATAACCGGAAAAATCATGATTCTTTTTCCTGTAGATTTAAAAAACCGGAATTCCGGGAAAAACCGGAATTCCGGGAAAAACCGGAAGACTGGCATCTCTGAGTGTTGAGGAGGTTGCAAGAGGAATATCGAGCTAAAGGGAAGAAGCTGTATATGTGTTTTGTAGACTTCGAGAAGGCATTTGATAGAGCACCAAGGAAAGTGATGAAGTGGGCGATGAGGAAGAGAGGGATACCAGAATGGTTAGAGCAGTGATGAGTTGTATGAAGGAGCAAAGACAAGAGCTAGAGTGGGGTTTGATTTGTCTGAGGTGAAGGTGGGTGTGCATTATCGTTCTGTACTTTTGCCATTGACTTTTTGCAATTGTGATTGATGTAGTTAAGGAGAGTGCAAAAGAAGGTTTGATGAGTGAGATGTTGTATGTTGATGACTTGGTTTTATTGTGCGAGACAATGGAGGGACTGAGGGAGAAGTTTTGGGAATGGAAGAAGGCTTTTGAGAGTAAGGGTTTGAAGGTAAACCTTCGGAAGACAATAGTACTGGTGAGCGGGGTGGAGAGGGAGGTGTTAGTAAGGTGGTGTGTGTGGGAAGAGGGTCAAATCAAATTCAGTGTGGTGTGAGAAATGTGGGAAATAGATCCATGGGAGATGCACAACGATGAAGAGAGTGACCCCAAGTTTGGCAAGAGATTTTATGTGTGGGAGATGCGGGAAGGGGTGCTGGAGGGATGGTGCAACAGGAGGAAAAGTTGTGTGATGAGGTGGAATTGGTGAAGGAGTTCACATACATGGGGGACAGGGTTAGTGGGGGTGGTGGATGCGAGGTGGCTGTGACAGCTAGAGTGAGGTATGGGTGGGTAAGTTTAGGGAATGTGGGGAGTTGTTGCAAGGGAAAAGATATCCTTTGAAGATGAAAGGAATGGTGTGAGATCAGTGATGCTGTATGAGAGCGAGACTTGGTGTCTGAGTGAAAATGGGGATTCTGAGGAGGGCTGAGAGAGCAATGATGAGAGCAATGCGTGCTGTGAAGTTGATGGATAGGAGACTGATGACTTGATGCAGATGTTGGGTTTGGAAGACGCAGTGTACCGGTTGGCAAAGGTGAAGAGTGTATGTTGGTATGGGCACGTGCTGAGGAAGGAGGACAGGCATGTTTTAAGAAGGGCTTTTGAGTTTGAGGTGGGAGGTTTGTGGAGGAGGAAAGTCTAAAGAAGACTTGTTAGATGCAAGTGGAGGAGGAGAGTAGGAGGGTTGGGTTGAGGATGGAGGATGCATTGAATTGGGTGAAGTGGAAGGAGGGAGTAAGGGTGGTAGCTGCAAGTGTGAGGCGAATCCGGCCACCCTCGTTTGCGGGGACGAAACCGGATTTAAAACTTTGGTTTTACTACATCTTTTCTCAATTAGCATTTCACAACATCATTGCCTCATATTATAAAGTTAATAATTAGCCTTGACACAGAAGTAAAATACATTTAAAATTGCTCACAAAATGAAGTAATTTATGTACAGCCTATAGGGAATGAATTAATATTTAGCCAAACATGTTCAAAAAGGCCAAAGTAAACATAATAAAATACCAGGCACGGTTGGCATTGGTACTTGCATTTTGTGTAGCAGTAAATACAGCCCTGTTCATATTGGGTGTAGTTTTGGCTCGGAAAGTAAAGTTGCCTTGAACCGAGATGTCCACATTCAGATATGCCACAGATCGGGCTCCCAGATTCTTGGTGAATTCCTAGAATGATTTAGAACAAAAAATTAAGAAAACTTAACTTCAAGATTCAATATGGAACTAGAATTTCGCGGTTCTCGGCTTTCGCGATCGCTATATTCAAAGAATATAAGCTGTGGGCCGCTCCATGACCTTTGAATTTGGCACGTGACCTTTGACCTCATCAACATATGAGGGATCCCATGGTACACCTATGACAGAAGTTTGGTTCCAATTAAAAAAAAAAAAAAAAAAAAGCACATGACCTTTGACCTCGGCACATGACCTTTGACCTCGGCACATGACCTTTGACCTTGGCACATGACCTTTGACCTCGGCATGTGACCTTTGACCTCATCAACACATGAGGGATCCCATGGTGCACCTATGACAGAAGTTTGGTTCCAATTGAACTTCAACTTTTCAATTGAGGTCAATTTTACACTTTTAGCCTATTTTTGAACTTGAGCTCACATGACCTTTGACCTCGGCACATGACCTTTGACCTCATTAACATATAAAAATGAGGGATCCCATGGTGCACCTATGACAGAAGTTTGGTTCCAATTGAACTTCAACTTTTCAATTGAGGTCAATTTTACATTTTTAGCCTATTTTTCAATTTGACCTCAGCACATGACCTTTGACCTCGGCACATGACCTTTGACCTCGGTACATGACCTTTGACCTCGGTACATGACCTTTGACCTCGGCACATGACCTTTGACCTCGAAAAAAAAAAAAAAAAAAAATTTCAATTAAGGTCAATTTTACATTTTTAGCCTATTTTTGAACTTGAGCTCACATGACCTTTGACCTCGGTACATGACCTTTGACCTCATCAACATATGAGAGGTCCCATGGTGCACCTATGACGAAGTTTGGTTCCAATTAACTTCAACTTTCAAATGAGTCATTTTACATTTTTAGGCCTTTTTTCAATTTGACCTCGCCATGACCTTTGACCTCTGCACTGATTTTGACCTCGCACCTGACCTTTGACCTCTGGCACATGACCTT
This sequence comes from Ophioderma brevispina, assembly GCA_023653785.1. NCBI lineage: Eukaryota > Metazoa > Echinodermata > Ophiuroidea > Amphilepidida > Ophiodermatidae > Ophioderma > Ophioderma brevispina. Next base: position 29,374 of record JAMKCH010085414.1, read on the forward strand.
TACTCATCAACTATGAGGGACCCATGGTGCACCTATGGACAGAAGTTTGGTTCCATTGAACTTCGACTTTGTCAATGAGGTGATTTTTTAAAATAAAACTTAAACATTTTAGTGACACACCAATCAACATACATTCACACATACATCCCACAAACATCCCACGCACAACGGATTGCAGGTGGTCCGCCAGCTAAAGCTGGGAAAAAAAAAAAAGCTGGCGGCCCACAAAAAGGGGAACATTTTTTTTGCTCTTCTAGCAACCAATTTTATTAAGAAATTTTTCTTCCCCCCCCCCACCAAAATTACACCAAACAACATGCACATCAACATGCTTGAACATATGAACAACCAGATGTCTTCTACTGATTGTCACATAATTATTGTCATTTTATTAGGGCAGTAGTTATCACTATGAGTTACAATATGCTCATCCACCAAGGACACAGTTCGGTGGGTTGTACTTGTACATACATTGATATGAACTGACCTTGTATGGGCTGGGTATCATATATGATACCCCAAAACCAGGGCGTGTATTTTCTTAATACATTGGTGAATGAAATCTACTGAACAGTGCAAAGGGAATTGAGATTTTACTAGCCCAGAGTGTATTAGATTTCAATGACAAAAGTGAACCAGACTTGCAGTTTTGCTGTTCACCAATTCTTAGCACATACCTCCACCCACTCAGTGGAGCCTATCAGGCTGTACTCCTCGGCTGCCCAGCTGCAGAATACAATCGACCGACGAGGGCGCCATTTACCTATTACAGCAACAGAAGTTAAAGAGACACCATGAGTGATTTTCTGCTTTTGTTCCCATTTTTGTATAATTATCTGCATTCCAAATTTATTAAACATATCAAAACAAAGTCATTTCAGTCAAACCAGGTCATGCTGTATTTTTACTGCTTTTCTTGACTAAATAAGATTTCATTACAAAAGCAGTCTGGGAATTTTGGGATGTGTAAAAATATATTGGTAAAATAGCAAAAAATTGTTTATAACCAAAATCCTATGTCCGTGTCCAATAATGGATATTTCACAAGGTAGCCAAATTCAGAATCACAATTACAGTGACATCAATGAGCATTCCACCTCTCCACAATTGGGACCTATTCAGTTTATTCCGTATCGATATAATTGAAAGCAGAACCTGCAAACACCGTAATCGATTTCCAGCATATGTATGCCCCGTGTGGCCAATCGGTGGTGATTATCGTGATCGAAGCTGATCAATACTGAGCTCATTAATTGCAATATACATGCATAATATATGAGCGCGTGACCAACTCAGACCATGAACTGGTCTGTCTTCCTCAGGGTTCCATAGTTTCGATACGTGAACTATTCATCAAGCGAGAATATTGGCGATACTCATGTATATTCGTCATGCTTGAGTTTAAGCTACTGTGGAATGTCGAGTGGACTAATAAAATGCGAGCATTGGCGCCAGGTTTCCCTTCCTGATCATGAATAATGTCGTGCGTGGGTTTACGCTTGAGACGTCGGTAAGCGGCCAGTCACTTATTGGTTAGCCGTTAGCTGGAACATTAACGATTTTAGTGAACAGGTGAGTCTACGCAACGACGTAGAAAAATCGTTGATGCAGAAGTTTTTCAGTTTTAAATATTGAGTTCGACGCTCATTGTTGGAAAAAATCGTGATGCAGAGAAGTTTTTCAGTTTTAATATTGAGTTAGGACTGCCTCATTGTTTATTCTAGGCACATCAATTGTTAGATGAAAGACTTTGATCTGATCTGCCAGTGTTGGTAAATGAAATTCGGCAGGGCCTTTTGTGCCACCACACTATAACATTCGGCAGGTGATAAATGTCAAAAAATGCAACAAAGCATGCGCGTCGATCTAGGTACATATAATATAGACACACGGGTACACATAGGCTTCAAATTTGTGTGATTCATTAGAAAAAAAGAGAGATTGCAGGGTAACATAGGCTTCAAATGGTGGGATCTCTCGATAAAATTTAAGAAAAAAATGCAGTTAGTTGCTCTGTACAGTTGTAATATTCAATTGATATCTTTCTAAATTAGACTTCAAGAATCTAGATTAACAAAGCATTCCTTTCCCTGAAATTATGGAGTTCAGGGTTTCAAAATCATATTTGAAATAAAACTGACATCCCTTCGCTTACTAAAACATTGACATAGGGGTAAAATTAATTGTCAAGAGAGTATTTCGAATCACCCCGTACATCGGTCCAAACTAGGCCACAGCCCCAAGTTTAAGGTCAGAGTTAATGTGGCTAACATCATGAGGCTCCAAAATGTCGACTTCACCCATAGAGTAAACTAGCCAACAGCCCAGTTTGAGGTCAGAGTTTAATGTGGCTAACAGATGAGGCTCTCAACAATGGTATTTACTAATAGCAGAAAAAAACTTGGCGCATAAGTACTTAAGTAAATGCAGTCAATGGTGTCGATATACAGTACATTATGTGTGATCGATCTCAGTACAGATGGTAGGCTTCCATGGTCAAAAGTGCTATACAAACAAGAAAAAAAAATTAGTATTGTGCACCCACCTATTGAATTTGGCAGCCCTCAATAGTTTTTTTGAATTGTGATGGCGCTGACGTTTTCCTCATTAATAGTAATCAACCGTTAGTTGATCGATCCCGCTCAAATCATCTAGCGGTTGCCCGCGCGAAGCGCGGGCAAGCGCTAGTGTTTATTAAATATTAGTAAAAACTTGCACATCTCTGTGGGTGGACGGTGAACTTGAAGACATTGGTAACTTACTGAGATTACACACATGGGTGAGTTATGTAGATTGACTTTGACACTTGAAAAATGTTGACTCACCTCGGGCCCTTCTTCTACCCAGAGAATATTGCCAACAACTGACTTTTCAAAGGAGAGAATTTTACATAACCAAAATTGAACATGCCTCAATTGACGCTACATGACCTTGACCTGAAGTGTTAAGACTCAAAAAGAGCTTTTATATTTACCTTACCCAAAAGAATCATGCAGACATTCTTACATGCATGCTTGCTGCATGCCCATTCACACAAACACACAACAACATGGAATTACACAAATTACAATAAAAGGTTTTTTCTTTTTTACGTATCCTTTGTTTTTTATTTTTCTTGGTGATATAAACATAATTGGTGACAAGAAACAAACAGAAATTCTACTTGCAAATGCACCAACGGATGCATAACAGTAACTAATGGACTAATTTCTTTCAAGTGCCTCACTTGATTATATATGGTTTACCCACAGCACCCTCGTTTGTGTGTTATTTCTGGTGGTGGTGTCACCATTCTTACCATTATTACACAGGTTTCCCATGGCTCTAGTGATTTCCAGCATGGCAGCCGTCCCACTTGATGGATCAACAGCACCGAACACCCAGGCATCGCGATGGTTACCAAGGATTACATAGCGATCTATGGCAGATAAAATATAATATTTTATAATCCAAGATTTTCAAGAAAAACTTGGACTTTCAATTGTCAATCCAAGATTTTTAACCTGAGAATGAAAAACTTGGCTTATCGGTTGATAATCCAAGGTATTCGATTTGAAATTTGAATGAACACTGGGAATTGAAAATCTTAGATTTTTAATTAAGTTTTCTTGAAAATCTTGGATTACTATATGAAATCTTGGATTTCGGCCAAAAATCCAAGATTTTTTAATTATTTGAGCATTCCATCGAAGGGTCCCAAGATGCTTCATATATATGAGCCATTTTGCAAAAAAATCTGTACAAGTAGCAGTATTTTTGGTGAAAACAATCTTTTTGACTCCTGTGACCTCTATGTGACCTTTGACCCCAAACAAGTCAAGTCACATAAGCGATCATGGTCATTGATGTTTGTGTCCAAATCCCATCAACATTCATGGAAGTATGTGGCAGAAAGAGCAACGTTTTTGACCAGAAGTTGACAGACAGAAGAAAGAAACCATCCAGAAACAAAGCACTGTGCAAGAAACAGTAAGACCAAATTAAGTTAGGCATCATACCACCCAACTTAAGAAGGAATCACACAAATACAAGACCTAGCTGTTGGAACACAGCTAGGTAAGAAGAGGTTTTTAAACTGCTTAATCAGGGTTAAGTTGAATTAGTTGCCGGCCATGGTGAGAGGACTGTTATATATTTCCTAATGGACAAAATTGAAGAAATTTATGTTTGATGATTAAGAATCATGTAATAGCACTCCCATCACATCACACATGCAAAATCATTTTATCAGCTGTGCATGGTACTATTCTGACCTAGTTTGGTTTTGAAATGTTTCATCCATAGACTATGCCAAGTAAATTAGAGTGAATGTACTTGATGAACTAATCAATATATGGCTAAGTAGTAGTCCAAGGCAAGCCTGTATGTCAATTCTGGGAGTGATACAGGGCATTATCAACAGTATAGACCAATCTGACCGAATCCATTACTGCAGTGTCCCTGCATTCATACTGCAGTGTCCCGAAACTGGAGGTTCATACACTGCTTTGCTTCTTGCACATTTTTTTATATGTGATGTGATCAAGCAAAATGAGTCTGAAGTCGGTCAGATTCGATTTTTACTTTTTCATATATCTGTATGCACCATTTAAAATGCTACATTTTGCTGAAACCCCCATTGAAATTGACCAATTAATTCCAAAGATATAATCAGTTGAATGGTGGCCAAAACAATAGGAAACAAGAGACATTTTCTCCTTTGTTTGGCTATATCTCAAAATCAATATTTGCGACGACTCATTTTGCTTGATCACATCACATATATCTAATTCTGAATCCACGCATTGATTGCTAAAATCAAATGTCTTGCACAGATTTGGGGGTCCTTCGCTGCTAGTGGGCCAAATACAGTAGACACTCAGTGGATTTGTGTATATGTAAAATCTGGAAAAATGATTAGAATTATGATCCCAGATGGTGCTTACCTTTGTACTTACTAAATATAGGAGCCCCACTAGCCTGGTATAACCTCATGTGAAGAGTTACTTTTGGGATCACAATATCTTAGATGTATTCACAATATCTTAGATGCATTCAAATGCACATGCCTACCAAATATAGAAGCCACTGAACACTATTAAAAATCTTAACATGGACTAGTCAAAAAACACATATGTTTTATAAATCATATAACTGAGGCCTGATTTCCTTTCCAATGTTGACTGAAACAAATGCATTTCCCTTTTGAGAAGTGGAATGCCCCAAAATACCTATAACACCCCTAAAAAGAAGAATGGTCCAACCTGTGACCCCAGGTCACACCCAGTTGACCTTTGCTCTTCTCTCATTCCGTTTTGGCCATGAGCCCAGACAGGCGCAGAAACATTACATGTTGTGGGGCGGGCCTGGATGCGGGAAGTCAACATTGGAAAGGAAATCAGGCCTCAGTTATATGATTTATAAAAAACATAATGTGTTTTTGACTAAATCATTACACTGAGCTGATTTCCTTTACACCAATGTTTAATGAAAACCAAAGCCTGAACCTCCCGTTGAATGAATATGTTCATCAAAGTCACACCAGACTACGCACCTAGCACGTTGGAGGCGGAACATAACTGTTGCGAAGACCGCGGGCGATAGGATGACAGGCCAAAGGTTGAACAAAAAAAGCCCAGAGACAAAAAACACATGAAATCTAGATTCCTAAAAGTCAGGAAGCCCACCAACTCGCCCAGACGGTGGAGTACACCAGGGGTGTGCGTATAGGACCTTAGACTTTCTAATGTGTTATAAGGACCTGGCCCAAAGTTTTTGGAGGGAGACAGAGCCGGATTCCCGCCAGAGAAAGACAAGCTAAGGAATAGGCGGAGGAAGAACCGGAGGAAGACTGGAGTGCGACGCGGCCCTGGACAAAGGCCAGAAGCACCCGCGGCAAAGGCGGAGAACATGGCCTCACAGCCTTGCGAAAACACTGAGGAATCGAGAGGGGGGAACGAGAGAAGCGGCAAGGGGGCCGGACCGCGTAAAGAAGAGCCTAACACAACAGAAGGCCTAACCCAATAAAAAAACGACGAACGGAACCCCCTAAGGAGGGGGTTCCGATCAGAAACCACAGATGAAACCCAAGGGGAAGAGGCCCCGATGGAGCTAAAGGTTGAGAGACTTAATGAAGGCATAGAGACCCCCAGTCCGAAGGGATCCCCTGAGAGACAAGTCCGACCCCTGACCCGGAGAAGAAGCTAACAAGGAGAAGGAAAATCTCCGAGCCAATTCAGCCGAGCGGAGGGGACCCGAAAGAGAAATAAGGCGAAAGCCTAGAAGCGATGCCGCAACCAAAGGGTAATTGGGGCTCTGCTTCGCCAAGAGACGCGCCGATAAAACTCAGATCCCAAGTGGGAACTAGCTTTCGGGCCAGGATCGGGCGCCCTATAGGAGGTCAAGCAGGCAACATGCCAACGTCACGAAGGGATGGAACACCAACACCTTGAACTGTGGGCAGGCTGAGATAGACCGACCGACGAAAGATCTCAGACAACGGATCGGCGAGACTGATAAAAGCCTTAGAATAAGCGAAAAGTCCCACATGAGGCCCCACCCACTGTCACCGGCAGGAAAGGGGGGACAAATTCAGGCTCGACTCGGAAGTAGTTGACAGAAACAAACCGAGGGACAAGTGAAAGACGAGGCAGACCTCTGCAACACCGAGAGCCGCGGTGACAACAGGCAACGTAAGGGCAGACAGGGTATATTAATGATTTAAACTAGGTGCTCCCCCAGCACGGGCGGGGTGTAATACCGGCCGGAAGTAGACAAAGTGGGCGAACCACCGGAAAGAAGTCTACCAGAGGGGAAAAACCCAGAGGTTAGTTCCGCAGAAACACGAGTCGAGCCCGAGAGGCGACCGAATGGAAGCTTCATAGCGGCTCGAGGCTAAAGCCCGCTAACTGCTCGGGACGGCCCGGCAGAAGCCTAACCAAGTGGCGACTGCAAGCAGAGAGGAGGTGACCCAGGTCGTAAAAAACAGAATGACCATCAAATGCTAAAAAGCATGAGGAACTTCTGCCCGAAGCCCAGAACGACCAAATCGATATCGAAGGAGGCAAACAATGACAGCTGGGTAACAAACTCCGGCTTACGGAAGAAGGATTGCCACCAACGAAAGAGGTTCCGAGGGACAGGCACAAGTGCTTCGACACGAAATCCCCATGCGCGAGAGTGAAGAAGAGCACCAGAAAGGTGCTACCCAAACGGACGCGTGATACCGATTAAGGATCATCAAAGCCTCGAGAAGAGGAAGTAACCAACTCGTCAACCAAAAACTCGAGACGTCAGGACATGGAAGAATGGCTCACAACGGGGAAAACGCCCAGGACTTCCCATGTGGGGCGGATGGAGGCTTCAAGGGCTCCCAGATCGTAAAGACATGGAGCCAAGCAAACCAACGGCATCCAGGACAGAGGGTATCAAGGGGCTTTAAATAATAAAGGGCACAAGATCCAGTCGCAAGTCACGGCGGGAAGACAAGACCACGCCAACTGACAGAGAACAACTGAAAAAAGCCGACAGCGAAAAAGGCGAGTTTAGAGAACCCACCAAGCAAGGGAATACCCCTAGCAGGGGAGCCTGAAAACCGCTGGAGGGGAGGATGAACCCCCCAAAGAACAGACCCGACGAATCGGGGCTGTGAAGCCAAGGAAACACGCAGAGTGCCCACCGGGACGAGGCCCCCAACGCTAGGCGCCGGACGAGCCCAACGCTTAGGCCCGGACGAGCCCCAACGCTAGGACCGGACGAGCCAAACGCTAGGTCGGAGAGACCAACGTAGGCCCAGACAAGCCCAGCGACTAAGCTATCTCCGAAATACGCGGGAGAAGGGGACCCACAGGTCAAGACGCCGAACAACATGGTGGGCAGTAGTGTCCAGGCAAAAAGTCGAAAGACCTCAAGGGCTAGCCCCCAGGGGGCGGAAAGTTAAGAAGTAAGGCCTAGGAGCACAGGTAAGGTTAGGCAACAGAGCTAAACCACCAACGCCCGGGACAGAGCCCAAGAAGGGGCCAAGGACATCCACGGGTGGGAGCCAAGCCCCCAATGAGGGAACCCGGAGAACCAGCCGTCAAGACAATGCTGAATGACCAAGGCCGAGAAGTACCGGCCCAGAACAGGCTAGGCACAGGGAGGGGGTACAAGCCGGCTTGCAAGACGCAAGATTAAGGTTCCCCGTCTATGGGGGATAAGGCCAAAGGGGGAAGGACATAAAGCCCCTCCCCAAGCCAGGCCAAGCCCAAGAGTGAAAGCCCCCTGAAGGGGCCAGCAAGACCGGCCACAGGGCAACGGCCTAACGTCCCGAAGGGGGCCAAACCGGTAATACACCATGCGGCAGGGGGTACAGCCAAGGCCAGAGGCCAGGCTAGGCCAGGCTAGGCCAGATAAGGTCAAGCAAGCTGCGTCGTGAAAAGAACCAAGGCCAGCTGCCCCGAGGGGAGATGAAGGGTCTAAGTCAAGTAGCGAAGGCTAGGCGATAAAGCCCCAAGGCCTAGGCCAAGAGGACCAGCCACCGAAGGAGGAGAGGGACCGCCAAGGCTAAAGGCACGACCTCCAAAGGAAGTCGGAGCTAAGACCCAAAGACCGTATCAACCAACGCGGGGATACCCGGTTTGACCCCAAGGGGGGACAGAGACTAACACCAGACGACCTGTCACCTGGACCGTCGTCCAGGTTAGCGACGATAGTCCCAGATGATCCCCTGGAGGGGAAGAAGCGAAGCTGCCCCAAAGCCAAAGGCCAAGTCCCCCAAGGAGACGGCGGACTAGGCTAGCGGTAGCAGTAAGACTAACAGCCAGAGCCTAAGAGCCAGACCGCCAAAGGCATAGAAAGGCCTAGCGATAACTGGCAGAGGACCGGAAGGCCTCAAGTTCCGATGGTGAGCACGGGACGGAAATGGACCAGCCCCCCTGGCTAGGCTACGAGGCGCGCCAGGCCAGCCACCAGCAGAGGCGGGCGACGAAGCGGACCAGGCCCCCATGGCCAGGCTGAGGCACAAAGTCACCGCCAAAGAGGCGGCGACGGAAGTGCCGGGACCCAGGGCTGAATAGCCAATAGGAGAGTAGCCAGGAAAAAAAAAAACCAGGCCCAAAGGCTACTCAATGCTAACGAACACGGGAGCCGAGCAGCGAAGCACCCGCGTAGCCCGGGGGCAGTGTGACGGATGGAGGCTAAGTCGGGCGCCCAGACGAAGCCGCAGCCATAGCCGAGGCGGGTGCGCCCGCACGCCAGGCGGGTGGCCAGGCCAGCCAACGGGCAGCAGGGCAGGAGCTATCAACGCCAAGCACCCCCACCAAGGGGGAGCTCTACGGTGATAATAGCCACGTAGGAGCTAGAGCAACGTCGGGGAATAGAGGCGATAAACCCGGAACTACACAAGGCCGAGAGGGCTCACACCCCAAGGCAAGGCAGTATGTCAGCCAGAGAAGGGGTGGAGCCACCATGGCTAGGCAGCCCCGCACCGCGGGGGAGCCCTGCCAAAGAGCAGACTTGGTTAGACCCGAGTGAACCGCCAACACCTACGGCATCCCCGAGGAGAGGCCCGAGAGCCAGAGCGGCGCGACATCCCCGCAAAGGAGACAGGTTGCGGCGCCGTGAGTTGAAAGTCAACACCATTGAAGGCGGACAAGCAACCGCTGAGCGACAGCCCCGTAAGAGGGGACAAGTCGCAGTGGTAAAGGCCAAAAATCAACGCCAACGACGGCGGATAAACAACCACCATGCAGCACTCCCCTGTGGAGAGGAGACGCGGCAAAGAGGATTGAATGTAGACCAAACAATCCAAGCCAACCACCTCCTAGAGGTGAGACGCTATGAAAATGAGGAGTACTCCGCGCCCGAAGACGGGGAGAACAGCCCCTAGGACTCCCGGAGCCGCGAGCTATACAGCCCGCGAAGAAAGACACATAGCGACATAGGCCATGCACGGGCACACAGCGCGCCCGATAGGGCATGCTGCAGCCTGCAATGAGCCCCCCGCGGAGGCAAGCCACAGAGGCTGCCCCCCAGGAGCGCCGAGAACGGAAACACCCACGGCGTGTGCTGTAACGGCTTAACTGTAGCGGGAACTAGCGCAGGATGACCCGCACCAGTGACTGCAACGGTACCCCGCGTAAGCGGGGGCCAACCTGGCGAGGCGCCGCGCGCCCCACCTAGCCCGTGAAGGCCTGGTGAAGCATGCAGCGCAAGCCCGATTGACACCGCGTAACCGACACCCGCGGCGCCCCGTGAGGGGACGCCAAGGAAACCACCTCAGGGCTTAACGAAGCAAGCCCCGAGGCCGGTATCACGGCGGCGCGGTCGCGGAGTCCAGAGACCCCAAGACCATAGCGCCGAGTGTCGGTACTAGAAGCGATGGATCGGCCCGAGAAAACCCGGGCGTCACCATTGCCACTACACCGCTACCGGACGGACTGCAGCAGCCCATTCCCACAGGGAAAGGGCAGAGCAGACCACGCTAGCCTGCACCGATAAAGCAACGAGCTAAATCAGGCGAGCCAGCGCCGGCAGCGCGTCAGCCAGGCAAGCCCCCGAGAGAGCCGACCAACTAGCACGCTGTAAAGCAGGGGACAAGTCGACATTGGTTAAAGGCCGTGAAAATCAAACGCAACGTACGAAGGATAACAACCACCAGCAGCGCTCCCTGTGGAGAGGAGACGCGCCGGCAAAGAGGATTGCATGTACACAAAACAATGTCTTTTCCGCTGTCCTTGTATGGGGAGGATTGAATGGTTACACTTAAAATATCCCAAGCCAAACCAACGTCTAGAGGTGAAGATGAGACGCTATAAAATGAGTATCCGCTGCGCCCGAAGACGGGGAGGAGAATCGAGAACAGCCCTAGGATCTACAGGACGCGCTATACAACCCGCAAGAGACTAATAGCGACATGGGCTACGCATGGGCACGCAGCGCGCCCCGATAGGGCATGCTGCAGCCTGAACTGAGCCCCCCGTGGAGGCAAAGCACCAGAGGTGCCCCCAAGGAGGACGAGCCCACGGACAAAACCCACCGGGTGGTGTGCCGTTTAAAGGGCTGAACTGTAGCGCGGAACTAGCGCAGGATTGACAAGCACCAAGTGACTGCAACGGTCACCCCAGCGTTAAGAGGGGGCCACAACCCTTGAAGGGAGCGGCACCGCGCGCACCACCTAAGCCTAGTGGAAGGCCTGGTGAAGCATGCAGCGCAAGCACCCCGATTGACACGCGGTAACCGAACACCCAGGGCGCACCGTGACGTTGAGGGGCGAACGCCAAGGGGGAACCAACCTCAGGAGTCCGGAGACCCCAACAAGGACCATAGAGCCGAGTGTCGTGTACTAGAAGCGATGGATCTGGCACGAAGAAAAAACACGGGCGTCACCATTGCTCACTACACTGCTACCGGACGGAATGCAGCAGACCCATTCCCACGGGGGGGACGGAAAGGGCAGCAGAGGGCAGACCAACGCTGCCTGCACCCGAATAACTTAAAGCTACGAGCTAAATCAGGCGAGCCAGCGTCGGCCGCGTGCTAGCCAGGAAAGACCCGAGGAGAGCCGACCAACTAGCACGCTGTAAAGCAGCGACACGAACTGGTTGACAGTCTCTGGTATTATGACAAAACGATGAATAAACAAGAAAATATCAATGGCTACACACTTTTGACAATGATTTGGCGTAATTTATACAAGTATTACAACTGTGTAAAATTTGCTGAATGAAATGCATTGCGGCAAATATATTTCAAAACATCTAGTTTTCACGTCTTTCTATGGGAAATAGGCATAGAGGGCGCATATAACATACAAGATTAGGACATCTGTAGCCGATATGGCAAGATCCCGCAATGGATTTCTGATTTGTGGGGTTAGTAATAGCTCTTGCATAATAGAACGGGACGGCTATAAAGTTTCAAAATTGTGTCGCCATGTTTGAAAATTGCTCTAAAAATAAAGAGACAATTTGAATGGGGTAAAAAGCGTGCCGAGGGCTTGCCATAGGGATTGTGATGCAGCCGCAAAATCTCCAAGGGAAAAAAAGGAAAGAGCAGACCGAGATAGCGCACCGGAGAAGCCCTTAGGCTAGTCCAGGCGAGCCAGCGGCCGGTAGAGAGGTAGACGGGCGAAAACTCACGAGGAGGAAACGCCATACAACAAGCAATGTCAAGTAGCCGAAGCTACATCATCTTCAGGTGCTCCCAAAGCAGCGGGGGCGCCTGGAAGAACCTCGGAACGAGGCGCCCCGAACACCACCCCTCCTTCCCTACGAAACATAGACAGGAGGAAACGTGTTCAATGGCGAACCCATGAACACAGAAAGGCCACATGCAAGAAGGAACGAGCACCAAACGGAGACGACCACGCGTAAGGGAAAAGCGAGACCCGTAATGAATGCAAAGAGAAAGAGGGTAACGGGGGGGCGGCGAGCGCAAAACGATAAAAAGAAGGGGGAAGCGAGCCCATGGGCGGCGTGTCGGAACGAAAACGAGCGTTGAAAAACAAAAGGCGTGCCGCGGTAAAACCCGGCCCGCCCAAAGCGGAGACACAGATACCTTCGCGAACAAAGTTTCACAAAACGGTAAGAATTTTCCAAAGGTCGTTTTCACATATTTTATTATATAAAACAATAGAAAGAAAAAAAATAAGACACACCACACCCAAAAGAAACCTTTGTTTTTATTTGGAAAAATTATTAAGTTTTATAAGGAAACTACAAGAAACAGAAACGGTTCACAAAAAGCAAGGATCCAAAGCCGCAAAACACTGTGGCAATGGACTGCCTTTGTTACCTTTTTTCATGCCACAAAAATCACATGGACCAGCAACGCTGGGAAAAAAGGATATATATATATAAAGAAGAATCTCCGAGGGCCAAAAAAAAAAACCTAAACTATTTCCACCCAGGTAGAGTGATATTCCATTTAATATAATCCAGATATAAATCCAGTAGTAATAGTGGTTGGGATATAATAGGAGTATTTCGATTCGAAGAACCCTCAGTCGTAACCATAAAGTCTCAAAAATTTTGGCTCAGTTAGGACAGAGCCGCGATAACAACGTCCGTTAGGTTTGCTGCCAAAACGGAATATAAGAGAGAAGCAAAGGTAAACGGGGTGTGACCTGGGGTAACGGGTTGGACCATTCTCGTTTTTAGGGCTGTTGAGGTATTTGGGCATTCCACTTCTCAAACGGGAAAGCCATTTTGGTTCAGTCAACATTGGTGTAAGGAAATCAGCTCAGTTTACTGATTTGACAAAAATTCTTTTTTTCCCCACCTGGTTCTGGCTCCTTCAATCATAACCAATACACATTTATGTCCACCGTCTCTCACGGATGTGTTAACCTCCAGTTAAGCTGTACGGTCATGGGAAAAAACAATTGAACGCATGTTCTTCTAGTCTGTTTTAAAGTAGTGTGCCTCAAAGTTAAATAAAAAGAAATACTATGTTTTTTCACATGCATGCTCCCAGGTCTCATTTAAATGTTTATGATGGTCATAGGATTGTAATGAATTATACAGGTGACCCCCCCCCAAAAAAAAGGTATTAGGGTGCAGTGAGTGTCTCCTCTACAGTACCAGATAGCGTGTTCTTTTCACTGAAGGTGCTACCCTGCCTAAGGAAAGCTTAAATAATGGGCAAGTAAAATTTTGTGCTACTTGGGAGGTAAGATAGCTAGTAAGTTATTCCAAACAGACTGGCCGTGTCGTTCAAACAGCATTGATTGTACGGGAGGAGAGAAATGGGGAACCATTATGCTAATTTGTGGATCCAAGATCAATCTTACTGGATGCTGATGAGCAATCAAATGATATAGCTCACTGAATCGAGTGGACTGGAGTTCAACTTGCGACACCCGCGGTTTTAGTCCTTAGCATCTATGTCAATTAATCGCCACAGTCCTTCTCTTATCAAGGTCAGAAATAGATGCCACACAGTGTCAAACCAGCCATGCAAGTGGAGAGTCATTTTCGTGTATGAAATTTGACCTTCCATTTAATGAGGTCCAGGTTCCTAATTTGTTAGACTGGATAACCATCAAATGGGACCCTGCCAATCTGAAGGTGAATATGGAACATCTAGGTCTGCAGCAATACACAAAAAAAATATATTAAGATGACCTCGAGGCGTGGAGATTTGTAATTGGGAACAACAAGTATCTGTTGGTAATGAAATTCACCAAAGAAAAGGTAATCCACACTTAATCTAAATATGCAGAGAGACTATGACTATTCTTAATATGGAGCGAAATGTATAAACCAACAACCTTATCGCTCTATCAATCTACCAAGTCAGAAGTTAATTGGCAGTTGGTGTAAGGTTTGTTTCATAGCTTCATGCAACGGCACGGCTGACTGAGAAGTTTGGAAGAAACTTCACCTCTCCTATAAAGCACTGCATGTGCGAACCGCAATAAAGTAAAAATTATTTAACTGGATTTGCTAGTGAGTTGATAGAGTTGTGGCCATGGCAGAAGGTGATGTATTTTGGCCAGTCAGGTGCCAATGCAGGAGTACATATGATATTGGTGAAAGAGGGGCGAGTTCCGCTGTGTTCAACCATGGTACCATCATCACAAGACCGGATAAAAATACAGGCGATGCACACACAGGATGCACACACATGCAGCACTAACAACATGGAACAACAACATGCATGCAAATAACACATATGCATGCACATAACACCACATAAATGCATGCACATAACACACATGGAATGCACCACCACACACAGACAATATCAAGACATGAAAAACATTGCCCACTTGTATATCATTCAAAAAAGGGAAACATGCATGGTCAAAATAAAAAGAGAATTTCTTGACACAATGAAGTCTCGACTGAAGGATGCTATTTCGAAAAAATTTTCCAAAAGCTAATGGGAAGCATAGACAAGGCGGGGGTTAGCGAACCACAAGTGTCGCCTGGGTGCGCGATCACTTGCTTTATGATGAAGTTTGGCAAATGATTAGAAAGAGAACTAATGCACTGGAGAGAAGTGTTACAAAGGTCACATGGAGTCACAAAGGTCACATGAGGTCACCAAGGTCACATGAGGTCACCCCACCCCGCCCCCGATGCACCCTGCCCCCGACGTACCCTCCCCCTCCCTGACACCCCCACCCCCTCGCACTCTGACCCTACCCCGGCACACCGATAAACCACCTTGTATACATTTCAAAGAAAAGGGAAACATGCATGAAAAATAATAAAGAGAAATTTCTTGAACACAAATGAAGTCTCAGCTGAGGATGCTATTTCTGAAACAAATTTTCAAAAGCTAATGGGCATTATAGACAAGGCGGTTCTCGAACCACAAGTGTCGCCTGGTTGCGCGATCACTTGCTTTATGATGAAGTTTGGCAAATGATTAGAAATAGAACAAATGCACTGGAGAGAAGTGTTACAAAGGTCACATGGAGTCACAAAGGTCACATGAGGTCACCAAGGTCACATGAGGTCACCCCACCCCGCCCCCGATGCACCCTGCCCCCGACGTACCCTCCCCCTCCCTGACACCCCCACCCCCTCGCATCTGACCCTACCCCGGCACACCGATTTGTGAATGGGCCAAAGGTGACATGAAGTCACCAAGGTCACATGAGGTCACCAAGGTCACATGAGGTCACCAAGGTCACATGGGGTCACCAAGGTCACATGAGGTCACCAAGGTCGCATGGGGTAACTATGGTCACATGGGGTCACCAAGGTCACATGAGGTCACCAAGGTCACATGAGGTCACCAAGGTCACATGAGGTCACCAAGGTCACATGAGGTCACCAAGGTCACATGAGGTCACCAAGGTCACATGAGGTCACCAAGGTCACATGAGGTCACCAAGGTCACATGAGGTCACCAAGGTCACATGAGGTCACCAAGGTCACATGAGGTCACCAAGGTCACATGAGGTCACCCGCCCCTCGCCGACGCACCCCACCCGATTCAGCAATTACGCATATTTAATTAGCTCATTTGCATACCTAAGCCACATGTATCATGAACTTTCAAATAGCAAAGAAGATGCGCACCATAAGGGTTTCGTTTGCAGTGAAGGAATTTTGCATATCCGATGTACCGTTTCAACAATATAGCGATACGCTGATTTTTGCATATTAATTAGTTCATTTGCATAGCTAACTTGTTCGAAATATGCCCAACATCTAATCAGGCCGAGAACTCTTTATCCCGCTTCCTTCCACCAAGTTACATCATTATACGCCTTACGGAACTACAGAAAACTTGCCCACACACTCCTTGCTGGAAAAGGGTTATCATTTTGACCGGCCAATATAAGCTAATTAATATTCATGAATATGCAAATAATGCAGCCAAAAGCTACACATAATATCCTGGCAACCTCACTCTATCATCCTATCAAGTTTGACGTAAATCGGGGATAGCATTTAGCCTACAAGCAATTTTAAAAAGGTTTAACCGAACATACGGACGACATGCATACATACGGACACACAGAATTTGGACTAGTATGTCCCTCCATGAACATTCGTTCAGCGACACAAAAATTACCTTCTCTTATATTTGCTACTTTTTACTATCAAAATTTTCTCTGGCAAACATTCCTGTTTGGTAGGATTTTTACCCGATAACATACGGCAGGCCAATAGAAAAAGAACCCCAGCTCCTAATCAGTGCGCATGCCTTTGAGACCGGAAATTGGCTTGGTCCACCAAAGCATGGCGCAGCTTACTATTTCGATCAACAACATATGTGTTGATTCAAGGAGCAGTCGAACGATTGCAGAGTGCCATTAAAATACGCCGGCCATGCTCGTTGTGTTCTAGCTTATAATTGCTTGGCACGAAGTATATAACTGGACCTCATATCAGATTTTGGGCGAAATATGTAAATCACAACGTCAAGGAAGACATATAACTGTGTCATGATCCAGCACTGCGCTATCATTCCTAGGGTCAATCCATAAGGCAAAAAAAAAAAAATTGTTGTGCTTGCCCTCCGCGACCGGCCCAGAAATCCCGAAAATCTCATCTAGTTTGTCTATTTTACCTGTTTTCCTTTGTAAAGTTGTACCAAAACCAACCAAATGGAAAATCCAAAGATTTTTCATAAAGATTTAACTCCTTGCACGGGCCAACACTCACTTCTGAAATGACAAGAGGAATTAGGAATGAAATTGTGTGGGAATATCAATGTGCGCAAACACGAGAAACTAAAATTGGCGTTAGTACGGCTGGCCGTCTTTAACCGCACCGTATACTTCAACGATACAGAGTCAATCGACAAACACTGTATATTCAATTTAAAAACAAAAGTTTGACGGGCATGGTACCAAAAACTTTTATAAACAAATATAACAAACCATTTTGAAAAAACATAATTTCCCTTCTCTGAAGCCGCGAAAATATCAAATATTGCATCATTACACTTCACACTGCTGGTCTTTACACTGTCAGCCAATGTTGCAGCGCGTATGACATCATGGACATTGCTGATTTCATGGACACGATCACGATGAAATCCTACGGTAGTTACGCGTTTAGTGTTACAAGCTTTGAAAGGTGTTAAGTTGTTTGTCATCTGTGTTTACAACTTCGATTTAAATGGAGACTTTTGCGGTTTGGGATGCGAGGCATAACAAGGGTGGCAGCTTGCTGCAATATTCACCGTACAATGGCCCATCCGGTCCGAATGGCCATTGGCAGCGGTTCGGCACATCTGAGCCAATTAGTGTACTACTCTGCGGGACCTGGATTTCGGCGTGTTAAAATGTCAAACTAAACATCAATATTGGAGAGACCTTTTTTTCAAAAATTAAAGTTCAGTACACACATTTTTCTAATAGATTTTTAATGCCCCTCTACGGATTTAGCTGGATTTTACATGAAAAAAAATAAAAAAATTAAAAAAATGAGTTTAAAAATAAAAGGGTAAAAAAAAAATTAAAAAATAAAAAACCGACCGACCTTCCTGATTTTAACTGGGGAGGGCAACACAACATTTTTTTTTGCCTAATGCATAGCATTAAGGCTTTTCACACTGAGCCGGTATTCGATCGACTTTTGCGATCGATCGCCGTTTTTGAAGACTAGTGCAGCCGTTTCTGAATACTAGACGCGCGCATCGCGCATAGCGCCTTAGTTACGATGTAAAAGTTTTCCAAAGTAAGGATTTAATGAGCTGCTGCTTTCACAAATACTTCTTTTTAAGGCATTTACAGCAGTGGTTGCAGTTGACTTTTTAATGCTGAGTACATGGCCATCGTTTCAGTGATATGATTTGCACCCTGGTCTGTTTCCGCACAGAAATTGTTAATTTTACGCTCTTGAAATTGAACGGACTGATTAAGGAAATTCAACATGGCAATAACCTTACATTATAACTTGCATTTAGTTGGACGAATGCGTGCTGTTATTTGAGAAAGCACAACACGCTTTGTGGTTCGAGTTTGCGAATTATTATAATGAATTTGTTTAGCTGTTGGAAGTCTAACGGACGGGCGGATCGATCGCAAAAGGGGCCGATCGATCACCGGCTCAGTGTGAAAAGCCTTTTATATTACCTGTGAGTATATCTCTACCCGGCAAATTCAATTACGTGGGTCACTGAAGTCAGCTATTTTCCCGAATGCTTCCTCCAGTAAATTACCATTACCCTCTCTCCGCTAATCGTACACTATTACCAGGGGAAATATCTGTCACCGGTACAATACTGGGTTGCTTCATAGAAAAATGCTAATGAAACTGTAACAGTTTTTTTTTCCATTGGATTTTGATATTTTGTCAAGAGATACTGAATGTAAACGAACAATGTTTCCTTTAAAAAACAATAACAACTACTTTATATTGCCCCATGGAAGTCCTGGTTCCTGTTCAAAGTATGGATTCCTTCAGAACCAGCGAGGTTTCTATTTAATTGGGGTAAAAAAGTAATCCTACTTTCTGGAAGATAAATGCCAGTGAAATCCAAGTAAAATTAGCCAGTATGAGAGGGCAAATTGCCAAAGGGAATCTGTTTCTACAAGGCAATTTCCATCTGTTAGCCAGAATTATGCTGGCTTCTAGTTGCTACAAAAGAAACACATTGATAGTAGGCTTGTTACGTCCAGTCACATTCTTAAAAATGCATGAGTTTGAAGATACAAAAAATACATCGGTCCTCGGACCGCTTGTGTCGCCTGCCGTCGCAGTTTGTGAATGATAGGCCTCACATGACCTTTGACCTTGATATGTGACCTTTGACCTCATAACAAATGAGGGATTGCATGTAAACATCCATAAACCAAGTTTGGTTCCAATTGCACTTCAACTTTTCAAATGAGGTAAATTTTACATTTTCAGCCTATTTTACAACTTGACCTCACATGACCTTTGACCTTGATATGTGACCTTTGACCTCATCAACAAATGGGGGGATGTCATGTTGCACCTGTGACCCAAATTTGGTTAAATCCATCAAAGTATGTGGATATTACAGGCAAATGATAACCCTTTTTCACAACAAACAACAGACATCAACAAAAACAGACATCAACAACAGTGGACAAAGTGATCCCCATGTGTCTTTCTGGCCTGAAGCAGGCGACACAAAAAGTGAACGGCATAGCAATGAGTAAAGAAAGTCCACTGTTTGGGTCAAACACTTCTCTAAGAATGTTTTTGATTCTCATCTCCAATAGGTTGTACAGGAATGGTGGGGAGATCCATGGAATTCTCTTCATACCGGTATGCATTCTCTGTTAGCAAAATCAAGACATTGTCCACATTGTTGAAAGAATACCATCCAACAATGAAACATATAAAGAGGGCTCTTTGTAAAATGTTCTAGGCAAAACATTGAAAAGATTACTTAGTGCTTGTTTGGTACACTGAATAAAGCAAATAATGTTAATATTAAGGAGGAAAGTGACTTTCAAGATAGTACACCAAATTATAGGAAACCACCTGAGGTGTGTACCATTTAAATGGACACTTATGCTTCGCAAGCGTTTTTTCAAAGCATAAGGGGATATTATCATAAGTGGGGATCATCTGTAAGCATCTATTGTTTGCGTTGTGGGTCATCTCTCGCTAAGGATGCTGGGTGCTTTGTTCCTTTCCGCTGTTACCCGCATTTTTGTGCCATTACGTTGAAGTAGCGTACGTTGTAGGATGTGGTGTGTTGTTCGGTGGTCGTGAAAAAATAAGCACGTATATTTGGTCATCGTCGCTGTGAGACATAACAAAAACTCATAATGGAAAATTACATGTTTATAAATACGAGTCATATAATGGAAGTTACTTAAATGCTTTTCATTGGACAAGTAATGTTTTATTCATCTTCGGTGATATAACTTTGATCATCTAATAAAGAGGAAATAAATCAGCGGTGACGCTGTATTATTTTTTTAGCGTCAAACATTTTGTTGTGACGTTGTGTGTGGGAAATTTTGAACTGTTTACGGGAATTACGCATCACTCCAGAGACAATTTTCCTCCACAAGTTAGGAAATATTCGGAATGGTGTGACCTGTATAGTCTGGATAGTTTGGATGAGATTGAACTACGTCAGGAGCTCTTGGGGATATTTTGAAAATGTGGCAGGGAGTACTTTGGTTACTAGTAGTATGGGCGAATCATATAATGGTTCGTGCAAATTGGGATCCCTTATCAGCTGTGTGGAACTTGGGAATTATAACAGTTTTGCAAGGTCAACGGACGGCAGTACACAATGTGCCTTTGGTGTTACTCTCGCTGTTTACAGTCAATTCAAAGCATCAAAGTAAGGATCATGGGGAAGTGCTACTTTTGAAGTTACACGGTCGTGTGATGTGTGTATGTTGTTCAGAAGCGTCGGCGTGGGAGCCCGTGTACGTGTGGGAGACTCTTTGGGACGAGGTGGTGCAGAACTATGACGGATCGCCCAAGGGTGCCGGGGCAGAAACTTCCTATTAATCCTTTATAATAATTTACCAGGTAATGGGTGTGTAAGGTGGCGTGGCAGATCATCTAGTTTCTTGATAAATTACAGGCCAAGGAGATGACTTATTCACTAATGATAAATTGTATTGAATGCTGGTGGTCTTTGTGCATTCCACTGGTTAGTGCTTACATTCATGACTGGTTATTGCGTCCGTTGTATATTGTGATTGTTTCAACAATACAATAGTCAAGAAGTGTTAGAAAGTCAATGGGGCACGCCTTTTCACAACTTAAGTTAAATTTGGTCAACAACTGTCAATGGGTGGTTTACAATGAGTTGAATGCGTGTTTGCTGTTTATATCTAAATTGAGCCAAGTTTGAGTTGTGTTCATTATTGACCAATTTTTATTGGGAATGGGTCATTATGGAAAATGAGGGAGCAGCGTTTCATCGGACCGCTGGTAGTATGTTTTGTGCTTTTGTCCCATGTAATAGACATCCTACGTACCATTCATCTTCAATCATGCATTTGATAAGTAATGGTTCGCTTCATACCAACGGGCAATAATGCGGGATTAATACAAGATTTAGCTATATTGGTCAAAGGCGCTTTGGTCATCAGAGGTCAATCTCATGCGCCCCATTTGTATCTTGGTCAAGGGGTTCCTTATGTGTTTTGTGTAGTGTTATTTGTGTCCGGAGTTTTGGTGTGGCGGTTTTTCCCTTTTGGTACTGGGTTTTTTACAAAGTTTCACAGAAACATGAGTCCGGACACAGGGACAAACATATGTTATGGGGTGGGGGGGGCACACACGCTAATATCTAACTATTATATAAAAAAAAAAAAAAACAACTTCACACAACTCATTTATTTGCCATCATTTTTAAAACAAAAGAATAATTGGCAATACAAAGAACGTGGGTGTTGTAGGTACATTGAAAGCAAAAGCCCGGAAATGTTTGTACTCTGTTTACAAACAAAGTACATTTAAAAATTCATATCAACATTAACTTACAAATACTACAAAGCAAGAAAGAAAGCAGAAAGCACATGTACGCTAAGGTGTATATGTGCTTTTTACAGTAGTGGTTCAGTAAACATCCTCGATTTGCAATTAACAGCGTCATCATAGAATGCTCAACTCGATTGTATTGATTTTGCACTTCTTTTTTACATACATTTCCTTTTCTGTTTGACTCGGTGCAGTGTATTTGTTCACATTCAATAACATGCAATTTCTTCACCTTTTTCTATTGTTTGTTTTCTACTTTGACTATCGGGATTATTACAATTTGGGGGGACTGGTTCTGTTGGCTTAACTTCTAACAGCAGATGTACACGCACATCGCGTTAATTAAATCTTAACTCATTATTACAATAAGATTTCCTCCAATTAATCTCCATTCAATTAAGTCGTCATTGGTTATTATAAGAAGTTGATATAAATGAACAGTGTGCAACATTACCTATAGGCCGTTCATTCACATTTTATAACATCATTTAATGTCATAAATTTAGGATTTAGAAAGAAATTCGCAAGAAGGGCCTAAATGGAATTTAACCATGTTGCACGTGTTTTGTTAGGCTCATGGACACGCAAAACACAAACACTTACATATACACAGATTACACCTACACACTATCACACCTAATATTCGTGTCGAGTGTGCGGGTGTATGTTGTTAACTGGGATTGTAGTGTTCGTGTTGGGACTTGGCGAACTATTTGGAGGGGAGATCCTAAATATCATTTGAGTGCTTTAAAGTTGTGTTAAAATCGGAGTTTGTTTGTGGGAAGTGCAGTTCCCTTTTTCCGTTCGTGATCATTCTTGGTTTGCTTAGGGGCGATTTTATTTCTCCGCGTGTTAAATGGCAAGCATTAAATAAACGTGTGCTTGGATTAATTGCGCAATCTTGTAACGCTCGTTCTTTCTCCCGCAGCTTGTTTCTCGAAGATTGTCGGTATCATATTCGGCTAATAGGGCCAGGAATTCCCACTTCTGTCATTTGGCAGATTGAGGAGGAAACGTGAGGTACGCTTGTGCGGGTCGAGTGAAGGGGCGGATTCGCAAACAGTAATTTATTCTTGGTTTTGGTGGTAAGCTAGCTGTGGTCACTTTCATTTTTCATAGTTTATTTGCATTGACTAGAGCTTTGAACCAGGTGAGCGGCACTGGGAGTAAATGCCTAAAGACGTTGGCGTTATTGATAGTATTTGCGCAACAAATTTCGATAATCTACCTTATTAACTATAGTTTTTTTTTGCAGTATAACGTTGATGACGTAGCATATTTTTATTTGCACTGGCTGACCGGCGATCTTAAGCTACAAGTTTTCGCCAGATCATTTTTGAGCGTGGTCTATTCCGCCTTTAGGATTCATGTTTCATTGAAGAAGTGTTGGTTTTTTCTTGGTTT
This sequence comes from Ophioderma brevispina, assembly GCA_023653785.1. Classification (NCBI taxonomy): domain Eukaryota; kingdom Metazoa; phylum Echinodermata; class Ophiuroidea; order Amphilepidida; family Ophiodermatidae; genus Ophioderma; species Ophioderma brevispina. The sequence continues at coordinate 52,635 of JAMKCH010085414.1, forward strand.
AGTGGTAACTAGATTTTGTTGGAAGTTTGGAGGGAGGGGGGGAGGAGGAGGAAGGGAGAGAAAGGGGAAAGAGGGGGGAGAGCAGGGGCAGGGGGGGGAAGAGCGGGGGAAAAACGGAGGGAGGGGGAGGGGGGGGAGGGTGGAGGAAGAGAAAAAAACACAACAAAAAACACAAACACAAAATCATAAAAACCACCCAAAACCACAACCCACAAACACCAAAAACACCAAAAAAGATAACAAACAAAAAACCAACCACACAACCAAAAACGACACAAAAAAAACAAACAAACAGATACAAACCCAAAACCAAATACAACACACCCACACCACCCAAACCAACAAAACAAACCCCAAATAAAGTGCAACAACCCAAAAACAAGGAACATAAAATAAAAAAACAAGATAGACAAAAAAAAAAGTGAAATACCAACAACAAACGAATCATCAAAAAAAAAAAAAACAAAAAAAAAAAAAAAACAAAAAAAAAAAAAAAAAAAAAAACAAAAAACAAAAAAAAAAAAAAAAGAAATACAACCCAAAAACAGAAAAAACAAAAAAAAAAAAAAAAAAAACACAAAAAAAAAAAAAAGGTGGGGGGGGGGGGGGGGGGTGGGGGGGGGGGGTGAAAAAAAATAAGGGGGGGGAAGGGGGGGGGGGGGGGGGTGGGGGTGTGGGTGGGGGGGGGGGGGGTAAAAAAATTAAGGGGGGGGGGGGGGGGGTGGGGGGGGGTGTGGGGGGGTTGGGGGGGGGGTGGTGTGTGGGGGGGGGGGGGGTCGGGGGGGGGGTGGTGGGGGGTGGGGTGTGGGGGGGGGGGGGGTAAAAAATATGGGGGGGGGGGGGGTGGGGGGGGGTGGGGAGGGGGGGGGGGGGGGGGGGGGGGAGGGGGGAGGGGGTGGGAGGGGGGGGTGGAAAGGGGGGGGGGGGAAGAAAATACAGAAAAAAAAAGGGGGGGGGGGGAGGGAAAAAAAAAAAAAAAAAAAACAAAACAAAAAAAAAAAAAAAAAAACAAAAAAAAAAAAAACACCCCCCCCGGGGGGGGGGTAAAAAAATTAAGGGGGGGGAAGGGGGGGGGGGGGGGGGTGGGGGGGGTGGGTGTGGGCTGGGCCTAGGTGTGCCGCGCGGTCAGGCTGGTAAAGATGCAAGATCGGGGGGTTATGAGTTGTGGTCGCCGTCCTCCACGTTACGGTTGTTGGCATGTCATAAGGCTTTGTATGGGTAGGACTGGGTGTCGGCGCGATTGGGTGTACCTGGGATATGAACGTTTATGCGTGATAGTGGGCCATAGGTTCTTAATGCGAAGTGATTTATGGCCATCATTCGTGAAGTAAGGTTTAGAGTATTATGGGGGAAGCTTGGCGAACGTGAATTTGGTAAGCTTTCAGGAAGTAAGGAATATGCGGAAGCAAGGCTTTAGAAGCTTATAGGTGTTGTACGGTTTTTCAATTATTTTGTGGTGTTGGTTTAGGGTAAGCTGGTACTGGTAGATGATCTTATTTGCAAACTCATGAGCTAAACTAGGGAAGTACAGTAAAAATGGTATATCAAGCACACAAGGTACAAGTAAAAGTAGATGAAATACAAAAAAAAAAAAAAAAAACTGGAAGCAATCTCAACAAAGCAGTCTAAACAGAACATGAATGTGCTCTATATACAGAGGCCGGAAATGTTTACATCAATGTTTGCTGCAGACGGGGAAAGCATAGCTATGAGGGCTGGTAGGGGGTGCTTTTCTTAAGGCATAGGCAGTAGTAGAAAATGGTGGCCATTGGCAGCTGAAAGGTTATTCAAGACGTAGGACTCTGTGGTTTTAGAGGCCAAATTATAGAGATCTGTAGTTGGTGATTGGAATCGGGTACTTAAGTTGATGGTTTGTTTTTGTTCGTTTTGGTTTGGCCCTTTGTTGTCTTCTTTTCGTTTTTTTCTATTTGAGAGTTGTAGCTGGTACACACATGTTGGGAAAATGGATATTGACAGTTGATTTTGAGTTTTGAAGACCTTATTGTGTTGTGCCAGAGGACGTCTGAATATGAAGAAACTATTTAATCCAAGTGTGACTGAGTGATGAAACGCTGGTCGTCATGCGATAATATGCGAACACAAATCATGATCATGACTCTCGGAAAACTTGCTCGAGCTTGGCCACTTAAGGTTGTTGTAGGGTTTCAAGTCTTGCTGCACATTCGAGGCGCGGACGAACGAGGGCCCTCCAAAATATGGATTGCACTCGATTCCGGGATATACATAGTACACGAGGAATTGGTGTGTTAGGTAAGCTTGTGGAGTGGTTTTATTGATTCAATCGTAAGATTGGCAGGGTAGTAGGCAAGGGGTTGTTTTAGCTGTTGCTGAATTTTTTATTCATCGTCACGAATAATATACAAGACTTGTACATACATGATAGGCATTTAAAGCAGCCTATAAATGAACATTGCATTGTCGCCTTCACACTGACAGGTTCCAATTGTTTATCAGGTTTGGTGTTAGTTGTTTGGTCGCTAATTGTTTCTGTGTGTAACATGTTTCTAATAATGATCCAATCCTTGCCCTTTAACTCGGGATCAGATGCACTTTCAGCTGGGGGGGGGGGGTTTGTGGCAAGTTCTTTGGATAAGGAACTTGTTTGGCGATTTGGTTATAGGGTTTTGCTCATTGGACCAATTCATTGGCCTTTTAGGCCTTATAGATACTTCAACGTGCAAAGTGGATGCAAATTTCAAGATCTACAATCATGATATCATAAAGCTAAGGGACTCTTGCTTGTGGCTTACGACCGTTCTAGATGTGGCTTCAACTACCCATCTGATTGACTAAGTTCGTATGCTAAATAGATTTTGTTGCAAAAATTTCATACAATAAAGGATTAGATAGGTCGGGGATATTCTACCCTTCTGGTTAATCTTCTATTGCTCAAAGATTGATAAGCATCACTTAAATGAGTTGCTAGATGTTTGTGTTTAGTGCGAAGAGATTTGATCATGAAGTGTGCTCGAAACCCGCACTGTGCTCAGGGTGTGTGGATTGTTGAGAAGGATGGTGTATGTTAATCATTAAGTTATGATTGGATTGTGACTCCCCTTGGCACAAAGGTGCAGATGTGTGGTTCATGTAGAGTGAGATTGTGGATTCCTTACCCTTCCCATTGATTGCCGTGTTGATTATATGAAATTAGCTGTGGATGTCTACCCTTCCTATGTATGAGTGATAGTTGGTGAGTTTACCCTTCCAATTGATGTCGTCCTGATTAATGAAGTTAGCTGTGGATGTCTACCCTGCTATGTATGAGTGATGATTGTGGATCCTAACCTTCCAATTGATGTCGTGTTGATTATATTGAGTTAGCAGTGGATGTCTAACCTACCTATCAGAGTGGTTGGTAACAGTTGGGGTATAAATTATAGAGTGAGTATATTAAACATCTACGGGACGGCATTAAAAATGCACGTCACCTCAGTTTGGCTCATTGCCTCAGTCCTCATTCCGGAGTCTTGAGATAAATACACTTATTTCCTTTTCATTTGAATTGCAAGTGAAAATAACAATTCTAAAATGTATTGGAATTTGAATGTTCCAGTTTTCAACTATGGATAACGGAGTACTGGTCCTAATTCATAGGCCGCTGAGGGTAAACCCTAAAAGTAGTGTAGTTGAAAACATAAAAAAAATGTGCAAGGTTTGTTTTTTTGACCAGTTATTTCAAACAGACATGAATTAACGATAATGCACAGACTAAGTAGTTTTATGAAATGTTTGTTCTTGGAAAAATTTGAATTGTTTTTTTCCTGGAATTCAGGAAATCATACGACTGCACCTGAATAGAAGCCACTGCGATTTGTTTTACAAACTCTATGCAGAATCTGCTTCAAGCTTGGCAGAGCTGCACTTCAGAGCACTTGCATCTCAAATATACACAATCACTCCAACACAAATCTTATCTAACCAATTACAGTTTGTTTTAAACAACTTGACCTAAAATATGACAGAAATAAGCAGCAATTTGCTAATCCAGAACATCAAAAAATCATGAAAAATCCATATCCAGACTTCCTGCACTGGGATGATGAAAATTCAACCATACTTGAATTTTTGATGTGCCACACAATCCTCATCAGAAGAATTCCTGAGCAGAGATGGGGGGATGAGAATGAGGATGAGATGAGGTAAGGGCTGTTACACATCCTAACTTCCAAGGGTATGTTGAATTTTCGTCCCAGTGCAGAAATCGGTTAAAACTTTTGGATGTTTTGTTTTAACCAGAACGTACCAACTTTCAATCGAATAAAAAACTCCAGTTATATTTGTTACTGGTATGGATTTGCAAACATAACCTGTAAGTGGTTGACTTGAAATGATGTGCAATAAGGACCAAAACAGTTGTATTTTAGTTAATAGTGAAATTTTATGCGTGCATATAAAAAATTCCAAGTTGAGATCCAAAAGCAGCATTCCATGCAAATATCCCAGACTCTCAAGTGCAATAATCACACCAGGGACCCTGTACAATTTGGCCTGCAAACACATACATTTATTGATCACTGTTTAGTCTGTACTGGTGTAACCAAAATCAGCTGTTTAGTGTACATTGATGCCATCGCCGGCATGTCAATTGGCTGTGAGAGTATGACAAAATTCATCAAATCCATAAATTTTACAACTATATATGTTTTTTGTCCTCATTAAAGTAGTATTATTGAATTGTACACGTATCAATGATTTATAAGCTAAAATAATATTTTTTTGATTTGATCCTCTAATTGATAACTGCTATCCCTTTAAAGCATACTAAAAACAAACATACTGAGAGCTTTTGGGCGCAACAGCCACAAACAAAAAAGCTCCACTTCTGTGCAAATAGCATAATTAACAATGCAAACGAGACAATTTTGATTATGATATTCATGCATTAGTAGCATAATAACATTGTAATAAGAAAGATATTATGATCAATGATATTTAATTAGTATGCATTCATAGCATAATAGCAATGTAAACAAGGAAGAGATTTGTGATCTGATTATTAATGGTCATGGCATGCTGTTTTAAAAATGCTTTTGGATTTCTTTAGAGATACAGATGCTTTGATCGGCACAAAATGGAAGCAGTTTAAAAATTTGCATCTAGACAGTACAGGGTTGGGCGGCAATTGCCATAGCCGCCCGGAAGTTAAATGAACTAAATTATCATAAATTTGACTGGGTTATGACAATCTTCAATAATCATACACATCATATAGGATATCTAACAAGATGGTTTATTTTATCAAGTTTTTTTCGTCCTAATGACTGGCTACAGATGATCTTATAAGCCTGCAGCATAGCTACACGAACTACACCCTGCGACACTTCATTTTTGTAAGCAGTGAAATCAGGGCAAAGCATATTATGCTTTATGCTAATATCTATCTCCCTACTTATCACCTCTACCTATCAGCCCTCCTCCTTGAAGTTCTGTAACCTGACCCATCCTGACACACTTATGATTCGGAAACCCTTACAGACTTAAAGGCACATTCCGTTAAGGTTTACCAAATTCAGAAGTGTGTCAGAAAAAAGTGTGTCAGAAAAAAGTGTGTCAGAAAAAAGTGTGTCAGAAGAAAGTGTATCAGATGGGCTAGGTTACGGAAACTCGCCTCTTCCTCCCCCAAATGGTGACAACTTATTGAACATGGTTATTTAGTGAACAGAGAAAGACATTCACTTTACCCATTATCAACATATGAAAATCCGGACAATGTGCATGAGACAAGCTTTCATTTTGGGACATCTGAAAAATTTAAAATAAATGACTGTAACTACATCTTAATAATGTGCAAGTTTGATTAAATTTGCCAATTCCCCTTTTTGAATAAAAGTTTTGTTTTTTTTTTTTTTTTTTTTGTTGTAGTAAGTGTCCGTTCGGACAGTAATGACTAAAATCTTTGATTCTGTCCTTATTAGGTTGCTTCTGGTCTTATCATTTGCAGGGTATGTTAGGATACCTGTACTTGTTGCATACATGCAAAATTCTGATTTTTGATGATTTTTTCGATTTGCTGATTTAGCAAATCACTGATAGTGTCTTTAAATGGAAACTAAATTATCAAAATTTGACATGGGGTTATGACAATCTTCAATCATCATACACATCATATAGGAATATATAAAAAGATGGTTTATTTTATCAAGTTTTTTTCTGCCCCTAATGAAATGGCTACAGATGATCTTTAAGCCTGCAGCATAGCTGACAATCCTAAATACACCTGCTACACTTCATTTTTGTAAGCAGTGAAATCATGGCAAAGCTATATTATGCTTTATAGCTAAATATCTATCTCCCATACATATCACCTCTACCTATCAGCCCTCCTCCTTGGAAGTTCCGTAACCTGACCCATCTGACACACTTATGAATTCGGAAACCCTTCACAGAATAAAGCACATTCCGTTAAGGTTTACAAATTCATAAGTGTGTCAGAAAAAAGTGTGTCAGAAAAAAGTGTGTCAGAAAAAAGTGTGTCAGAAGGGTTAGGTTACGGAAACTCGCCTCTTCCTCCCCCAAATGGTGACAACTTATTGAACATGGTTATTTAGTGAACATAGAAAGACATTCACTTTACCCATTATCAACATATGAAAATCCGGACAATGTGAATGTGACAAGCTTTCATTTTGGGACATCTGAAAAATTTAAAATAAATGACTGTAACTACATCTTAGTAATGTGCAAGTTTGATTAAATTTGCCAATTCCCCTTTTTGAATAAAAGTTTTGTTATTTCAGCATAACAGCAGTGGTGGTGTACAAATCAAAGATGCAAAATACAGAAGACGCAATGTATGAAAAGAGGCATCAAACAACACAGTGAACCAAGAGTTTCAATATACTGATAATTTGTCTTACAAGAAATATTGATAAATTGGCTAACAAGGTCATGCACATTTCTTGTGATGTCTTGCTTCCTTTTCTGTGTTTCTTGATAATTATAAATCTTGATGGTTTAGTTTCCGAGGATCGAGAGTGAAAGGGAGTCTCCAGATACCTCTGCCAACATATATCAATATATATCAACGTCTTCATCATGGTGCTGTCTACATTTTGATCGATTTTTAATAAGAGTGCAATAATTGTAATTTATGCCATATTACTCAGCAGTTTCTTATAGACTTACAAAGTACTTAATAATATGGAATCTTGGCCTAGGAGTCTATGCAAAGGAAGTCTGTGTCTACTTGAAAGTAGCTAGGCTGCTCGGATATGGCCTTGTATGTTTATACCTATGCTGATTGACGTTTTAGTGCAAAATGATCAAAATATAACATATCAGAGTTTATGAATACAAGTACTGAAAAGAAAAACAGCAAGATTTGAAAAAACTAAGAAAAAGAAGAACAGGACTTAACATGGCAAGGTATAATAAGTCATGCAAATTTAGGGGTTTAGATCTACATTTTAAACAGTCACTCTGTAAGTGTGAAATTGTTTTTAAAAAAATAGGAAGTGATAAAGAAGGTGACATAATGTATCACGCACTGAAGTTTGAGAAAATTCTGAAAGCAGCATCGCAACGCTAAACACTTGACTTCTGCAAGGTTATGACGAAGGAACTATTACACAGCTGAAGCATTTTAAAATATTGAGAAGTAGATGTTGCAATAAAGCTTGGAAAACGTTCCAACAGCTGCAAAGCATTTCTTGACTAACACTACCCACCCGTTGAGGGATAACCAGCAGTCAGTGGATCACCGCCAAGACCATCTTTAATGTACAGTGAACCTCTCTGTACCCCAGTACCAGGAAGCCACCAAGTATCTGGGTACACCCTGATGCTGTCATCTGCAGCATAATCCGCTGGATCAGAGTAAATGACCAGACCAACTGCTCCATATTGCTCTGCATGATTGGCCTGATATGAGACATGAGCAAAATGAAAGATTATAAAATCATGAGGTATGGCATAATGATCACTGGTGGGTGCAATATATAGAGCCTTGGATCACATGTTTGCAATCAATAGTTTATTAGTGGACTATAGTAGGATTTTTTATTCCTGTCAGTTCATTTAAAGTTTTTGGGGTGTGTTGACGATTCCATTCATTCTGAGAGGTTGTATGCTTTACCCAATCAATACAATATAGAAATCCGAAGTGGCGATACCAAATCAGAGTAAGGCCATAATTATAAAATGTCCCTTTTCTCACAAACAAAATAATGCAAGGCAAATGCACAGAATGATTTCCAAACACCAAACTTGAACAAACTCTGAAGCATTCAACATAAGATAAGAAAATGGTGCGAATAATTATTATTCACCAAAGTTCTTTATGTCACTAAAGAATATTAAAAAATCTGACACGTTTACATTTATTCATCTTGTTCCAGAAATAATGTTTGACATCATAGTCCAATCCTTTATTTAGTACTAAGAGTTTTGGTCACTCATAACGAACTACAATACTTATGTGGTCCTAATCCTCCTCAACATTAAGAGGGTCACCCGGCCTAGATATTCATGACACTTTATCAGTTCTTTGATTGACTACAAACAAAGGAATCGATAACATGTCTCAGACTGTACTACAATATATTCAATTGAATCTGGTATGAAGCCTTTGCATATTTGATACCAAAAAAGGTTCATGAAAAATGGGTTAAAGCATCTTATTCTGTTGAACAAAGTTGAGCATTTCAGCTGTTAATACGGGTTTTTTAGTTTTGATCTCAAAACATCCCCTCCAAATGAATTCGAACCATCAACAATATGCCTTACTGACAGGAATAAAAAATCAAACTATAATTCTCTTAACTTTTTGTGTTGTCTTCAGTGAATCAGAATCCACACTCCCACACATCCACAAACAGAGGTAAATAAAATGTGACAAGTATTTTGATTGGGAATTAATCTAATTTAGCACTTAATGGCACAAATGAACATCACTTTGGTTCACATATATGTAACTGTCAAAATTTTGCTAAAATATTTTTTTAAAACCTCTATCCCAAGACTCTACATACCACCACACCAAACAGCAAAACATACCAGTAGAGGGATAAGCCCGCGTTAAGGGATCTCCTCTGTCTACAAAGAGTGTTCCCCTCTGTATGCCTGTATCAGGCATCCACCATGATTTAGGATAGACAGTGTCTACGCCATCAACAGCATAGTCTGCCGGGTCAGAGTAAAGTACCATGCCAATAGCACCATATGATTCTGCTATTGCTACCTGCCACATAAAAACAAAGGGGCAAAGTAGCCTGCTTTATGTTAGCTGTTAGCTTCTGTATTTGTTTGTTAGCTTCTGTATTTAATTTGATTTCCTTCAAGGGAATTTCTCCTGCTTGACTTCTATTTTTAAATGGTACAATTTTTTTTAAAGCAGCCCACTAGGTTTTAAATAGGCCAGATAATCAGTAAAATCCAATGTGAAGCATCTCTGTTACTGCTCTTATAGCTCTTTCAGATTTAAACACTATTTTGGTAAGATTTGGCTTTTCTAGATGATTCCGCACCCCATATGAAAGGCACAACATTGAGTGTATGCCATCCTGTTCGATGTTCGCTATGGAAGACACACAGTCACACACCCAATTCCAGTTGCACATTGCACAGGGTGTATGGGATTCATCTGGAAGAGCCCACAGCAAGGTGGTCAATCACTCTCAAGCAAGGTCAATTTGCATTTGATCAGTACAAGATCAATGTGAAAAGGAACGGCTGCTTTTCAAATGTGACCACAAAATTTGGAAATTACCGTATTGTTCCTAATAAACGCCCTGGGGGCGGTGCATTTTTCAAAAGGGGGGGTTTATTACAGTCAAAAATGGAAAGTAAAAAATCCCTGCAAAAATCACTTTACACAGTTTGGCGATCCTCTCTTTGTGTATTTACATGTGCCAGTCGTCTCTTTGTGTATCTGCGCGTGCCAGTCGTCTCTTTGTGTATCTGCGTGTGCCAGTCGGCTCTTTGTGTATCTGCGTGTGCCAGTCGTCTCTTTGTGTATCTGCGTGTGCCAGTCGTCTCTTTGTGTATCTACGTGTGCCAGTTACCATTAGTGACGGATCAGAAGCAGAAAGCATTGATGACAACAGAGATTATAATACGGATTACGAGTGTCCCGGCCATTAAATCATGTGATTTAGGTAAGCTTAACTCATTTTCTTGAATTGTTTTTTCCTAATAAACGCCCCCTACGATTTTTGGATAAAAATAGGGGGCGTTTATTAGGAACAACACGGTAAATGGTGCTTTTGGGAGGTATTGCTGATGTTGAAATTTTCAGATGGGCTGCCATTTAACTTTCAAATAGTGTTTCATATGCAATGTTTGGGTTTTATCTCTAATTATATTATGATCAGACTAGTAATGAAGATTTGTTTCAGTTGTAGAGCTTATTCTCCCTCATAGTAAACCAGCACTCATGTCGGGCAGTCAATTAGCTATCTGAATGAAATCAACCATCCATGCACTACAGTTTAAATGTTAATGACACATGCATTAACCAAGCGAGGTAGTAATGTACCACTTTAAAAATCAATCATTCAAGAAACATACCTTGTCTCCCCTGAAAATCTTGCCATAGCGAGCAATGCAAATTTTGCCCGACACATTCACACCGAGTTCTTCATCAAGCTTCTGAAAGTCATCTATTGTCCCATAATTTACATACACCAAGTCTCCCTGCATTCAAAGAAAAAAAGTAATGTGTAATTGAACCAAAACAATTTAAGCAGAAAACAGCATTCAATTTTACAAAATCTAGCTAGACAATCATTTCTGCAGCTGACGTCCGGTACATTTCCCGTTAAAGCTCCCTAATGTAGTCCCATTTGTGAAAGGATTTGTGCCTTATAAAATATAATACTGTGTCATCTGTGCCAATATTTTTGAAGGGATTCTGTACTTGATACCCGCAGCTGGTTCCTTGTACTTTGAATGCATTCCCATATAATTACTCTTGAGAATAACAAAGTTTCTTGCATTTTTAATAAAGATAATAAATTAAGTTAAAAACCTGGTTGGACTAGGAGTGCTTTCATATTTTGCCCTTACATTTCTATTTTGCACATTCCCAACCATCCATTCATAAGGTCACTTTTGATTCTCATTCATTTAGGGATTCAAACATGTTATAGAGTGGTTCATCACAAATCAACAACGATGCATCCAGGCGTTCGCGTATTTTTATCCCGCTCGACGCATTGGATGCAGAGTTGTTGATTTGTGATGAACCACTCTATAACATGTTTGAATCCCTTTCAACAACGAAAATCCTTATGAAACTTATTGATATCGTATAAAAAGGAACATAATTATTCTCACTTATAACACTAAAATGTTCCCAGTTCGATAGAAATCTTTCCTAGTAATATTTTAGCAAAATCTAAAGCAAAACGATAGTTTTGGTTGGTTTGTTGCTTTGCAGTTTGCACCAGGTGTCCTTGCGCGTACTCCGAGTTCTAAACGTGAAGAACAGCGCGTAGACTTAAGCGCACCGCATAAAAGCACTCCCGTGAACACTGCGCCGGGCGTGACGCACTAATTTGCATATCAACTGTGGGTTGATAACGAATCAACAACGGTACGCTCCTGTACAAGGAGATACGGTGAGTTGTCGAATGCATGTTCAACAACTATTCCTTTATTACATTAGTGTGCGCTGTTGATCGGTGATGAACCCACAATTTCTACCTCTCTACACAATGCACACAATAATGAGTATTAGGACACAGTCGTTCAAACTTTTGATTGTGTGACATGATCATTTGAAATTGTTGTGGAGGTGCAGGATTCAACAAAAAGGAGTACAGTTTTTGCTGTATGCACAGAAGGAATACACCAACACAACATCTTCCCCTCTGGCTTAAAAGCCAGGAGGATTAAAACAGATTTTTGTTAAAATTTGAGAAAATGACCCATGTACATAAATTACCCCAAAAGAGATAATCCTTCTACCTAACCAATATTTGTAGCATGTTCCTGTCTATTAATACTTTAAGAAGACTTTGGGCTACTTCTAGCATAGAATTGCTTCAGCAGTTTCATTGGTTTAGCGCAGTGAAGCTGAACCATTGCTAACAGCAAGGGAGACATGGGCAATTCTGGCCGGAACCCGTCCTAGATTTCTAGACATAATGTCTTGCCTCTAGGCTGTTTTTCAATGAAACTGTAACCCAATATCATCTGGTCTTCCCACAAAAATTGTGCTGGCTGCATGTCACAACAAGACAATCTTTACCGCTAGAATTCCTGGTGTTTTTGCGGCCCAGGAAATTGCCTAGCATGGGTCCAATCAATGTATTAAAACTGAGTAGCCACTGCAAGTTTCATCCTTGTTTGCATTTTGACTAATCTGCTCTGCTTCATGGTGTGCATTTGTATGTGTGGGTATGTGTGTGTTGCGAGTGTTGTACCAATCTATGCATCAACTTAATTGCTGATTACCTCGACCACACCAGCAGCTGCATAGGCATTGAATGGCGGCACTGTGTCGGGGTGTTTGTCGCCCTCGTCCAATTCCTTCTCTTCCGGATCAGATTTATAAAACTCACTACCATCCTGGTTGAAAATGTATACCTGTAAAGGAAAAAGTGCAAACATATTTACAATTGACAGGTAGCATAATGGCTACATGTGGTGCAAAGGGGGCACATGTGGTGCAGTGGATCAGCGCTCGCCTCATAAGCATAAGGCTGTCGCCAATGTGTTGTACACTTGGGCAAGGCACTTTACCTCGCTTGCTTCTCTCCACCCAGGAGTATAATGGGTACCGGCATATACCGGCATTGTCTGGCCCAAACGCCAATGACAGAGAGATGGGTACTCCGACTGCGGGCGCACCATCTGCATTTGCAAAATGGCTACAATTCATATTTATAATCAAACAAATCTAAAAGGGCAACTTTGTTAAATTTGTCCTCCTTACTTCAAAGAGCAAGACTTTTATTACTTTACCATGATGTGGACAAAATACTTCATGCACCAAACAACTGCTGCTTCTTTTGACTGCTAATATTACCTAAATAACAACAAGAAAATTAAGATTGAAATCTACACAGCCATTTTCTTACTCACGTGGTAGCCTATACCGCAGCTACACCGTATCTACCATGGGGGCAATTGTACAATACACACTGGGCCAGTTGCAATGCAGTTAACTGCAAGATAGGGCTTCTAGTACACAGTTATTAGGTATACAGTGATGTGTCTACTCAACAGAGAAGGTGGATATTGTGTAGACAGTACCAGAGTAGACACAGAGCTACCACGTAGCTACTTTGCAGTTACTATGCGGCCATTTTGATTGTGTACAGATTTGTCATTTTTGAGGAAAATCATTTTGAAATTCAAGTTAGGGCACATGTGGTCCAGTGGATACAACGACCGACTTATGACCCAAAGGTCCTGGGTTTGAGTCCCGCTGAGGCCAATGTGGTGTGCACTTGGGCAAGGCACTTTACCTCGCTTGCCTTTCTCCACCCAGGTGCAAAATGGGGAGCTGTTAGAAATATTGTCCACTGAGTGCCACCAAAAGGTATGAGTATGCCTTGGGCAGTTGTAAGGCAGCTGACATATTCTAGTGACAGCGGAATAAATGTAAAGTGCTTTGATACATTGTGAAAGGCGCTATATTAATGTCGACATTTATTTATTTATTAAAAAACCCATATTCATGCAATTGTACTAAAAAAAATTATGCCCAAAAAAATCTAAAAAACAAAATTGGCCATGAGAAATACTGCAAGCACGCCGAGAGCCGGTGTAACCATGTAGCTACTCCGCGACGGTGCAGACAGCCGCTATGTATACACTATCAGTCTATGCGGCAAAAAAACATGGAATCCTGGCTGGCAAGTGTGGGTCTAGTAGGTAGCTAATCTGTGTCTGCTCAGTGGTAGTTTTGGATTTTTTTAATAATACAAAGTCAATTATGTAAAAGGCAAATCACCACACTCATGCATTCAAAATGATTTTTTTTTTAAATTTCAATATGAAGGGAAAACATTGTAATTTTCTCTTTGTCTCCCACAATAGAATTCTATTCTGAATCTGATATGAACAACATGAGCAAATTAGAGAAAACAGCTGTTTTCATTTCAATTTCTAAACAAAAATGAACACACCTGGTTAATTAATATCTTGCATTAAATTGTATAAGATACAACATGGTTTTAGTTGTGAAAGTTACCATGGCCAAAATGCATAGTAGTCTCATACTTCTGGGCATCTTACCAATAAAAAATTCATGATCACTCATATATTTAAAAAATACATTGCGGTCCCCGGACCGCAAGTGTCCTCTGCCGTCGCGGTTTGGGAATAGGGCCAAAGGTCACACGAGGTCACCAAAGTCACACGAGGTTACCAAAGTCACACGAGGTCACCAAGGTCACCAACATGTCACCCCACTCTGCCCTCTCCTTTTCACCAAGTTATATCATCGTAGCCCTCATACGGCATGCAATATATTAAGGGTTAACATTTTGACCAGACACACACACATACGACCATAGTAATCCCTATATGTACCTTCTGCAATTCTTGCAGACGACACAATGAGATAAGATGTTTTGGGGTTTTTTTTACAGAGAAAGATATTTAAATTATTTCTTGAATAACTTATTTACCATATACTGCAGAGGATTGTCAACATTTGTCACCTATTTCACAATCAAAATTTTGTATGAAGACACAAAGAATGCATGACACCTGATGCATACTTTCAGAATGGAACAAATGACAATGACCTAAGAATGGAACAAAGTTATTGACTACTCTTCAAGGAAGGATAAGGGGCGAGATTTTCCCTAACATTGACACTCTTGACTAATTTGACTTACAAAATTTGGCGTTTCTTTGATAGGATACGACAGTAGAACATCATAGGGCACTATTCTTGCCGAGTCTAGACCGTGTTCATCCCACTTATTCTTCACATATTCTGCATTTTCTTTATCTGCTGGAGTCCCGGCAAGGTGGGGCTTTTGAGTTAGATATCTGAAATGTTTAAATTGACATTTTCATATTAGTATTTCCAGGGGCAGAATTTCGTAAAGAGCCGTGTGAGTCCAAGTGGACTCTCGCAATATATTTTTGCGCAAGTCCATGGACTCGCATAAATTTCTTGTATATAGTAGGCCCCTACAGTTTTGCAGGAGTCCCAAAATTGGCTTAAAATCATACTAGTAAATGGTCAATTACCAATAACTGCATCGGTCACTAACTTGTCCACATGGACTCATGCTGTATCAATTTTGCGCGAGTCTCTGCGTGAGTCAACTCGCACACTCGCGCAAAATTCTACACCTGTATTTCGGTGCATGTTGTGAAAAAATGAAAATGTGAAGTAGCTTTCGTTTGCATCTTGCTTGAAACAACTCTAGAAATACCCAGACTTTGCCAGAGAGCCAGTTTTGGCTGTGAAGAATATTGTTATCTACCATGGCTGCTTCTTACTCATGGTATAGTCTATAGGAATTACACCACTAAATAACTCCCCACAGACTTGTATAGAAAATGATCTCTCATCAACATAATTTTCTTGGCTATAAAGCAACTGGTTCTTTCAAAACTGGATTTTATGATTAGTTTAGGACCATACCTCTTCAACAAAAATGAAAAAGTCCTATGATGAAGGCTTTTTTTGAGCTACAGAGCATCAAAAGATTTGAAAGTTTCAACCCCATCCACACCTACTTCGATATTTTACTAGAAGTTAGAAATGCAGTTTCCTAAAAAGCCTCAGAAATTATACCAAAATGGCATAGACAAAAAAAAATTGAAAATCTTTACCACTCAAATGGTTTGTTAACTGGTGCAAACATTATGATTAATTTGAAATTTTCATTTAAAGACACAACTTATCAACATTTTATGACTCTGACATCATCTGTTACACCTAGTTTATTCAGTGGTGTGGTTCTTACAGGCCTACCACAGGGCTAACACAGCATGCAGCAACTGGTGTATTTAGAAGCCATTTGGGACACAGTAGCTATAGACCAGTTAACATCCTACGTCACTTTCTTTTGTTGCCTGCGAATCCATGCCTGCGAATCGTTATGGCCCATAGTATTAAAACTCTAACAGATACAATTGCCCAGTGTGTAACAGTCAGGCCGACCTATTTCAAGATAACCAGGCCCTAACATGTTACAAATATTGCTGTTAACTGGTCTATAGAAAAGGTCATCCAAAGTAGAGAATGTGAGTCACTCCCACTTCAAATCCATTGGACTCTTGGCAAAAAAAAAAAAAAATAGAGACAGCGGTCCCACATAGGTCGTCGATTATGTGGTTGAAAAGTAAGTGTCAATGTAAATAAGCATACCAAGTAAGCATAAGATATGACACTAATTGACCCCTGATGAACAACCTCATCTGTCACCCCACATAAGACCCCTTGCCTCAATGCATTATAAGCATACATTGTACCAAGTATAAACTTGATCCATCATGGCACTAAAATGCTAGATGACATTTTAACCAACACTGTCTACCAAAAGTTTGACACACACACAGACTGACTGACAGACTGACACACACACACACACACACAAATCAAGCTGCCATTAAGGTCTTCCTATCGGACGACCTAAAAATGGAATTTTGGAAGGAAGCGGGCGTGAATGACACATTTTTTTGGTGGTGGTAGTGGTGGTGGTGGTGGTGGTGGTGGTGGTGGTGGTGGTGGTGGTGGTGGGGCTGGAACTGAAGCTACAATCTTGTTCTTAATTGTTGGAACACTCTGTGCAGATTTGGTCCCGCCCCTCAATTTATTGTTGCATAAGCATGATACACTCTTGGTCAATCTCACTGCATATTATTTTCAACACTGACTTGGGAATGGGAGGGGAAGAGGAGGGGGGAAGAAAGTAAAATGTGTGTGTTATGAGCATTTGCTTGTTTCTCCACGGCACCATAGGCCACTGTGTACAAGTAATTTTCCATTTACAGAACAGAACATACAATATTTGCAAATTTCTTACTGATGCACCGTATTTGCACATAAGAATAGTAAAACTGATTAATAACCATGTTAACGGTGGTTCGGATGATATAAAAACTTTTTTGAGGTCATATATAGTATACTTGTGGATCATGAATGCCCCCCTTTTAAGCATACTGTTTCAATGCAAAGTGTAATCAACGTGTATATGGTCAAAACTCTATTTATGGTTCTCTGAATGCAACTTAATCATATTTAAAGCATGACTTAAATGTGCTTTGTTCCGATTTTGTTCTAAATCGGGTTCTCTACCTCCTACTTCATATGAAGCCTGAGACTTGTACACACTGACATCAATTACCGTGGAAACAACTTGCGATTTTGACTTCTAGAACGCGATAATGCATAGTGCACGCCCTATTCACTGGGTACTATTGAGGTTAACCATTAAAACGGTACCTTTTTATCTGTATGTGAGAAAGAAATGGATTTGAAAAGCTGAATTTCGGAGGACCCATGAGAAAACAGCCCAAAAATTGAATACTTTTTCCCGGGTAAATCAGGGAGTCCCCAAAGATGACGGAACAAGCACCTTTAGCATTCCATTCTCCCTCTGCATTCAACCCTACCGCATTCTTTCAATGTTGCTGATTGGCTAAAAAAAATCTGTAAGTTTTCTTTTCACCAATTGGCAGTCAGTACACATGGGGTAAAAGGTTTCAATAGACAGACACAACATTATCACAGACTCATTACCGCATCCTGTATCAGCAAAACCAACAAACAAATAAAAACCCCTTCACAAAAGTCCAATTCTGACCACAAATCCATGTATTCTAACCAAATCAAAATGTAATATATACAGAGTCTTTCTCAGATAGAATGTGATCAATTTATACAGTGCCATTGAATAATGCTACTGAGTACTATCACCTATCAAATAGAACTCAAAATTCAGAAAATGCATTCCAGCTCAGATAGCTGTTAACATTGATACAGGGCAATGGGCTATGACATACTAAGAATCGGAATACAAAAGCAACTCTGCCACAAGCAATCACCCCTATCAATTTGATCTGTTTGCCGGGAACGCGTTGTGGCAACACTTCAATGAACAACTACACGTTTCAAATTAGCATTAGCAAGTAATTCATACATGGACCTTTGCAATAATATGCCAAGCACGCGTATGTAACCATGCATCCCCTTGTTTTTGATATGGCTACAGTAAACCTTAATTAGCCATTTTTTTTACTTCATTATTAATTCAACCCTAGGCTGAAAACTTGTCCTTGACAAAATGTCATTGAACTCCTTGTGCCATTCTTGTGTATAAATACCCATATGCACATTCCAATCTAGCTCCCATACCGTACAAGTTACCTGTGGGACAACACATATTTTTTCAAGAAACTTAAATTCCCCAAGGAATGCAGACACTTCACGACCACTTTTTAGTTTTGTTATGTTGTTAGAACCGATAAACAGTTAAAGTTGCAACGAGAGATTTTTGGAGGCACCCCTATATTGTGTCCATAATAGTAAATTCATACAGATTAAACACTCGATAGAATTTTCTTACCTTGTATTGGCTACAGAAATGACTTTTTAAGAGAGAGAAAAAAAGTGATTTTGATTTTCCTATATTTCAATATAAAAATAGGCTTAATTTCCTTATGTGCTCCTATACGAAATTTAGAAGTTCACATTTGTGTACCAAAGAAACATTCCTCAGCTTAATCCTTTTTAGATTGGAATATTTTTTTATGTAAAGCGTTTACATTAGGGGTTTCTCCCTCTTCAAAAACAATAACGGGATAGGCTATGTGCGACTTTTTTAAAGGTACACCTGATATGTAAATCTTCTCTCTTTTGCACCTTTAATTGTAATGAACTTGAATTTTTCAATTTACTTGCAATGTTCACACTCAACAAATGACCCTGTGGCTAACATATCACAACTTTATTGTCTTCTTGAAAGACTACAATCCAAACCCCGGTTGTTTAGCATTTCCCTTTGGAAAGTTTACTCTAGTCGCAAATCCTAGAGAACTTTGCAACTAAGAAAAGTGACACATAGAAATGTTGGAGATTAAATTCCAAACCCTACCCCTCTCCTGATTTCCATACTTTACTGTGTGTGCATGTTTGTCATTAATAAACTACCGTATTCGACCTATTTAAGCGCCGCTCCCCTTATAATCGCTCCCCTCTACCCATTGGCCGGGGGCCTGCAAACCATGTCTCAATTAACCGCCCTTCCATTTCGGAGAGGTTCACTGCTCTGTACACTCCACTTTGAGTCCCGATTTTTTTTATTTGTACTTATCCATTTCGGTGTATATTTCTCAGGCTAATATTTCAGTACACTAGTGTTCAATTTACCACCTGCACACATGCGTAAAAATACATCCACACTGTACTAGCTCTATCCGATGGTGATGTACAGCGAAATCTGGCATCATTCATCCGAACTGGTACACGGAAATTATCTTTGGCCAATCGCATTCGACATTCATTATGACATGTTATATTATTATCATACGTATACCTGCTTTCATTGATGATGAAACGTGCGATGTACCTTCCAAATTTACAATGTAAAATAAAGTTACCCAAGCTTCACGCTCACTTCATTGAAATTTCAAACTTCCAATAGTTGTACGTTGGATGTTCCAAATTAAAAGTTGAAGGATTTTTGACACGGAAATTACTCTGTATGTTTTTCTGAACGTACGCGACACTGACCTTCATCTCACTCAACTTTTCTTGACCTACCCTATAGCGACTCACAAGGCCAGACGCTAGACATGAATATTATGAAATTTGCTTTTTGCACCTGACCGTCGGCATTCCAAGCAAATTTAATGGGTTATACCATTTTATGTATGGGCGGGAAAGCATTTTCCTGATGATATTTCCACATTTTGGTTTATTTTTTACCCATGATAAACCTATTACTTGCACGATTACTGAGGCAACATAATTACCATCTTACAATTACAGCAGTTACAATGTGAATACGAACAGAAACGCCCTGGCGCGTGATATAGGCTACGTATCATTTGATAGCTACACAAGACAAAATCGCCAGCCTTTCCATAAAATCAAGAGTTCCGAACATGTCTAGATTGAACATGTGTTTATCGGAGATTGGGGATTTCCCCATTGCATATCTAAATTGGTCCTATACCATTTTTATGAAGGTGAGTTCCTATTACTAAATAGTTCCATGTTATTGTTTTAGTTTGGTTGTTTTATTGGTCCAATCTCTTTGATTATATTTTTGTCTAGGTGTAATAAAAGTTCGCCGACATTACAGCTCGTACATCAGGTTAGCGGACTTGTTCCATACACCACGCCACTTGCTCTGCCATATCTATTGCTACACTGACGGATCCCCGATTTTTCTGCTGCGGCTTTCAGGTTTAATCTGTCCCTTGGGCGTGGCACCACTACATGTAATCATGCTGTTATGACCTATCGCGAGTGTGCTCACTTGGGAGTCCGCCAATACAAGCGCCAAACGCTATTATTATCAAATCTGAGATACTATTCTGCTAGGATTTTCATTTAAAAAAAAATCCATTATTTTAAAGTAAGTTTTAAGCATGTGAGGCTAAAGAAACGTACCAATGCTTACGTAGAATTTAGGTGTAGCAGTAGTGTTGTTTTAAAGATTTCTAATAGGGATTTTGCGGTCAACCGTAAACTTAGCAAGGGTACCAAATTAGCGCCCCCCATAAAACGAGTGACTTAAGGCCCGGGGCGACTAAATTAGGTTTCGAATAGGTAAATATCTTACCTCAAGGGATACTATGCCAGATGTGAAATCTTGTGTTGAAAAGTAGGTTTCAATTAACAGTGGGTGTTACAAGCATTACAGGTACTTGCTCCGAATTATTGGTGTATCATGTTCTTACTTGTATTAGAGCCTGCATTATACACACTTACCACCAGGCGGTGGCGCCAAGCCTCAATTAATTATAGCAAACTCACCAAATGTTCAAACAATTACAGCAAACGGAGGGCAAACCACCAAACCAATTTGGGTGATTTGATGTGGGTCTGTCATGGGTGTTTCCCATGACCCACATACGACATCGTCCTCGTTCGTTCTTCATTCAAAAAAAATCAGATATAACCCTTCCCGTGGGTTTGATTTCTTTCAACTCCAACGTTTTTTGAATAAGAAAACTATTCCTTGCAACATATCAAAAAATCAGAATGTTTTTCGTCAAATTTCACTTTTAACTGTTAAACCAATGGCGACGTCTGAAATTGGGATTCTTGGCCGCCCTCCCCGCCCCCCTCCACTGCTTACCACCAAGTAATCATGGAAACAAACGTGTGGTTTTTGATATTAGAAGAAAATTGCACATTACAAGCCTATTCACTACTCTGGCTAATATTAATGTTGTTTGGTCTGTAGCTTGGTAAAGAAATGGGACAATTTGGAAGCTGAAATTTCAAAAAGACATGAGAAAAATCCAGCCTTCATCTATATCAAAAAATTGGATACTACTCCAGGTAAATGGGGGGGGCAAACATAATCAGAACAAGCCTTCTAAATACTGTGTTTTTTTTCATAGTATTTCTTGCAAAATCAATCTTTTATTGTGTTGAAGTTTTTGTTGTTTCCTTTACTTTTTCAGCATTATAAACAAATCGTTCTCCATAACACTTGTGCTCCTGCTTAGAGGTTTTTGAATGGGGACAACTTTGGTGATCACAGTACAACAGCTTATGACTCTTGAGCTGTGGTTCGGCAGTTCGGTGGTCCTATCACCTTATTTGTCAGATGATAGTGTTGTATTCTAACACATGGGGTTAAAAGGTCACATACGAGTCATTAGGTCAGGACCTCATAGTCTGGCTAGTAGTTCTTGTGAGCAGATTTTGTGGTTGTACCTGTAGCACCTAAATTTGCAAAAAATAGTATTTTATAGATTTGGCAAAATGGGTCCAGGGGTACACAAGGTCATCAGAGTCAACCATGGTATCATTGGTTCTCCCTGACTCAAGTATAAATTTAATCAGACAATGCCCTAAATGTGAGAAATGAATATTGGTATCTAATATTCGTTTACGTCATACCTCGCACCACAGGCCCCAGCTCATAGCCCATAGTGGAAAAAGGGATATGTTTTTCCTGCTATAGCAGTGAGCACACAAAATAGGACATCAGTCTCATATAAGGTTGCCATGTTCAATATGTCCGATACTTACCTATATTTGGTATGGTAAATTACCCAAGGTGACCCCTATATGACCGTAGGCCTCTAAATCGTTCCGGCACCCCCCCATACAAATAACACCCTTGTTCAATTTGTAACCATACCAATTATGAACCGATACACTGTACCAAAAGCTACATCGTCAAAAGCGAACCATTTGAAAGTTGTATACCACATTTAAAATTACCCCAATGTGACCCTAAAGGACTTTTGAGTCTAGGGGTGTCTAATTTTTTTCCAGAAATCAGAATTGTTCCCCCCTCCTTGACACATTTTATCCCAATTCTTCCCCCCAAAATTTAACATTGGATCCAATCACCTAAGTATCAATTCTTCCCCCAAATGACCATTGAGACAAAACCTAATCCCCTGCACCTCAGGGACGAATAAAGGAATAGAGACACCCCTGCTTTTGACTAAAGTGTATACCAATGTGACACCACCACACACAAAACACTACATAAATAAGCAGATCTTGAACCACTAGTGTCTCCTGCTTTGGCGATCACCTTTCCTTCATTTCATTTTATAACCTGATCTCAGATGACCTTTGCAAGTGATCTTTGATCTAATGATCTTATTATCACATTAAGGTTCCCATTTTCATGTATACCCACGATTGGTTGTAATTGGAAGTCACTTTTCAAATTATCCCAATTTTATACTTGCAGCCTATTTTAGAATTTGACGACAGATGATCACTGACTTTGGTATGCATCCCTTGACATTATTGACATGTGAATTCACCCAAGTTTGGTTGCAATTTGGACTTCAACTGTTTTGAAATTAGGACCAATTTTATATTTTTCAGCCCATTTTATAACTTAACCTCATATGACCTTGGACCTTGGAATGTGACCTTGACCTCATTATCTATGAAGGGTTCCAAGGAGGTACTATGACCCAATCTCTAGCATTGGAGTTCGTCTCGATTAGAAACTTTCTCACAAAACTTTAAACCTTTGAAAACATGGCGGATGGGCACATGTCAGACAGATCTGTAGGACTGGTAGGTGCTTCCTGGAAATTCTTGCAGGTGACAAATTGTGAAAAATATATCTCGTCTTTTAAGTAAATCATAACCTGCTATAAACCTGAAATCATCAAGTACAAGCGTCAAACAAACTCAAAGTCTTTAGACATTCCATGACTAGTATGTAAATTGTCGACCAGGATAGTTTAACCAAGAAAACAAAGGATTGTGATGTTCTTCAGCGTTTAAACTTTAACCCCACCAAACTAGTACTATCCAATATTCACTTGTACCCATGGTAACTTTGAACCCTAAGTTAGGGTACCTCTGTGCCTGCAGGTACCTTTTGTATTTTGTTAGATGAACAATTTGGCTGAATTGTACGTGTAGCTATGGCGGAGCATTGCATAAACAATGCTTTTCCAAAAAAATGTATTTTTGTTTACCTTCCAAACAGTTCTTGATTTTTTACCCATCATAAA
>JAMKCH010085415.1:0-58755 GCA_023653785.1 Ophioderma brevispina
TATGACTGTTTCTAAGAACATATCACTTTTTATTACAATTAGTGGTTGGTTATAATTTTATTAATTTTACTATCCTAACATGCTCTAGTCATTATGGTTGAGCTGTTAAAATTAGATTATAGGGGGCATTTCTATTGCATGTCATGATTGACCTACCTTGTAAATCTGTTTCCACAGGGCGCTAGCGGGCACAGTAACCTCTACCTCGTCCATCGCCTAGCTTTACTTTTTGATCATCGTCATAGCATTGATTCAGTGTGCCAGCCATCGTGACTTGCAAACCACACTCGCGCCAACACCGCACAGCTTATTATGACTATATACTCTCATATCCGCATGCTGAAATGATTCCGATTCATATTCGCCGCCCAAAACCATTAGAGTCAAAAGAATGGATTAGAACGAGCTATTACCGATAGTAGTTCTGTGTTTTTCACTTTACAGTGCATGCTGTAACCTTCTCTGGTGGATGCTTCCTTCGTCAGCTTCAGCCAAGACGATACTAGTGTGCACAAAAGTTAGTGTGGTGTTACATGTAGTAAAATATGAATTGGAACAAAGTCATTTTCATTAACCTGTAAGAAAGACAACGATAACAAAACGCATATATGAAAATGTTATTTAATATAAAATTTTCATGCCCGATGGTCATTTGTGTGATTGCCAGGTCAATTAACTTTTAACAAGTTACCATAATATCTCCAATTTCCTAATAAACAAAACCACATAAACTTACTCTTAGGCCATAAAGAAAAAAATTGGTCTCAGAAGAAATGTTAAAAAATCGAATGCGAAATGCATTTATTTTAAGAGAAATGCTAATGGCAATGCAGGGTTTGTTTTTAGAATGGCATGTTTGACCCCATTTTTTCAATTTTTTTTGATTATTCATTTTTTTTTTCTGGTTTTTTTTAACCAACAAAAAAGTGAGGTAAAACCAACAAAAAAAAAAATTTAAACAAAATATGCGCGGTCTTCCGATTACACCTGGTTGTTTTTTTTTCCTTGGCCCTTACGCCCCGTTTTGACATTATGGCCCTGTCAACATGGTCTCATCAGATAGTTTGGTTTATCATTCGTTTTTTTTGGCTGGCAAAATTCAACTATACATGTAGAAGGCCACTCACCAGAATATGAGCACAACATAACTTAGTACCTGGGGCTCCCTCATCTCTGTTCTGATGTGGGTAGTGCTCTGGTGATCAAAAATACACTCCTTTTCTTTGATCTACAACATCTCATGGAATGAAGCTGCAATAGCGATTTTTGATATTTACTTTGCGATACCTTCTCGCGTGATATTGGTATTGCATGTATTTGTTTTCCCTTCTCACACATTGCTGATAGTACGCCATCTTGCCATTTCCTCTTCCTCGCGCAGTGATTAAAAGTGCTGGTATTTACACATACGTAATGTTTGAAACCGCATGTAATGTGCATGGAAAATACCTGCCTGACTGTGACCCCCAACTGTGATGTTCAGTCAGTCCATTACAGTCCGTCGGTAATATTTTGTCTAAAAGCTGTTGTTTTGAGCGTGTGATGCAGAAATAGACCTAACAATTGCTCAATACACGTTGGCGTGCTGCTATCAGCCCCCAATAACCCAAAAACCACCCACCCCATACGGATTCAAAACACCAGTAAATAACATAGAAAACGGGTAAGTCCAGCCCCCAATCAAATGGGGGTTATTTTTTGGTGACCCTCTCTTAAGTACCCATAAAAACTGAGAGAAATGGCGAGATCTGGGTTGCAATCATGGTTGCCTATCAATATTAGTATAAAATCTGTAGGCATATCAAAAAAATGTTGTCATTGATATGTTATTTTATCCGACAAACCAAATCGTATCTACAGTGAACATCTGACTGAAAATGTGCTCTTAACCTCCAGGGTCCCACGGTGCATGCTGTCTTCATGGTCCAGTAGCTCGAAAATCTTGGGGATAACTACCGCTAATTTCATGATTGATTGGTATTACATATGGATGAGCTTCAGCAGAATGTTTAGCTTTAATGTCTGAGATGTATCCAATTGAGGGGAAATGACGTTTCCATCTTGTCCCCTTTTGTACAGGAACGATGGGACAAGTATTTACCGGTGTGAAACATACACTTGTCAGTACATTCACAAATCCGTGCCCCCCCCCCCCCCCCGGTAAAGCATGGTGACAGGAATCTCTCAATCTCTCTTTCATAATAACTAGAATTTCGCAGTTTTCGGCTTTCACCGCTCGCTATATTCATAGAATGTAAGCTGTGGGCCTCCCCATGACCTTTGACCCTGGCACGTGCCTTTGATCTACATCACAACTATGAGGGATCGATGGTGCCTCTACGACAAAAGTTTTGGTTCCAATGAACTTCAGTTTCAATTTAGATCATTTTTACATTTTTAGCCCATTTTTCAACTTACCTCACATGACCTTTAGCCTTTCAACATGACCCTGACCCATCAACATATGAGGGATCCCATTGTGCACCTATGACAGAAGATTTGGTTCCAATTGAAGGTTAAACTTTTCATGAGGTCAATTTCAAAAAAAATTAACAATTTGTTGACACACACCATATACACACACATACATACACCACACGCCCAACGGATTGCTAGTGGTCCTGCTGCCAGCTATAGCCTGGCGGCGCACAAAAACAGCAATCTACTCTTTTTCCTTTTAAGATTGAAAGTAAAGTGTATTCATGTTTGCCTCATGAATTCCAAATGCTGTAAAACAGAAACGGACAAGTTTATTTGCACTCTCATATTTGACAATCATAGTTATGTAATCGAGATGGAATGAAATAAATGGCAAAAAGGCTGATATTGGCTTGAACGGAATATACCAAACAAATGCCCATGTGACAATGCCCTTTTGTCCCGATTGTTAACATTTTTGGGACAGCCCTGTCTTAATAATAACCCAACTTATATAAAGCTTGTTGTGTTCACGTTGTGCATACAATGAGGCCACAGCCAAGCTTAATGAGCCCAAACAATAGCTTCATGGGTCAGAGCACAGCTGAGCAGGTCGGCGAATTTTGGAAACCAATGACTATTGATAAAATAGCTATAATAGCCAAAATTCAAAATTGGTCAAAAATAAGGCATGCTGTACATCAAATTGCTCTACTTTCCGCCAAGAGAAAAGCAATCTGAATAAATTTTGTCATGTGCTCTCCTGAAAGATGATAACACTCTTCCAAGAATGACAGCTTTTTAAAATACTTTGTCGACATCCAAGATCCTGTTCGGTGGGCATTTGACATCATTCATTAACCCTAACACAAAGAACTTTTCCCAAGGGGACCACTGAATCTCCACAACCATACAGCAAAGGATATCTAGCACATGATCACTGAATCTCCCAAAATCACACATTGCATTCTTGACTAGGAAATCACTGAATCTCCCAATACTCACTATAGAATTAACTTATATTTAATCACTGAAGCTCACAAAATCACACTTGTAGTCCATGCATCGTAAACCACTGAATCTTACAAATCTCACAAATATCTTAGTGCGGCAGAGTGTTTAATCACTGAATCTCACAAAGTCTCACATATGTACGACTGGTGTGGGTTTTGTGAGAATTTTTTGGGGTTAGGTTAAAAACTGCTAAATGTATATTACCAATGGCACAAACCCATGAATTGAAAAATTATAATATTTACAAGTATCAAATAAAAAAATATGCATAAAAATACAGCAAGTAAACTTGTGTCATCCCCCTGGCATGATTGCAGTCTGGAACATGAACCCTCAGTTACCCTTTGACCTTGGTCCGCAAGTTGAACCTTTGACATTCTCCACATATGAAGGAACCTCTCATGCTCTCCGTAACCCCCAGAATTGGTTTGGTCGGGATGTTCCTGAGGAGTCGCACCCCTATACCCATTTCTAGGTTCATTTAGTTAATTTCTAGATATGGTACTTACAGCTCTGGTCGTATTCCCTCGGTCTACCACACTGAGATGTGGGCAGTTAGTTTCAACAGAAGCAACAAAACTTAACGGGGACAGGGGCCACAAATTAAGAGTTCTCAAGAATCTGCTCTACTTTACGCAGCGTTCAAGCTTTGACTTACGTTTTAAGCGACACGGGCGGGGAAAAAAATATTTAGGGTGAAAACACTCAAATTCTTGATTACTTAAAGTTTCTAGGGGTAAATTTCATCTATTTTCAGATTTTTGGCACTTACAAAAACCCCATATTTTTCACTATTTTGAGAAAATTATTCATTTTTTGGCCAATTTTAGCCAAAATGGCCGTTTTCGAGTGACAAAATTTTGACTTGCTAATTTCCTGTTAGTGTA
The DNA here is from genome assembly GCA_023653785.1 of Ophioderma brevispina. NCBI lineage: Eukaryota > Metazoa > Echinodermata > Ophiuroidea > Amphilepidida > Ophiodermatidae > Ophioderma > Ophioderma brevispina. The sequence continues at coordinate 4,320 of JAMKCH010085415.1, forward strand.
TGAACACGAAAATCTACCTAGTAGTGACTAATTCTTAATGCTAAGTCATGTGACAGGGGTACCTTTGTAATATTCAAATCATTAAATGGGTCAATCTATATTCTTTATTTTTGTAACAGGTTAGAGTCGCGGTTTAGGGTGACAATTGTTTGGGAAAAAAATGCAATTTTCGCCCCCAATTTTGTGATTGACAACGCCATAACTCCTCAATGTATGAGCTATGGTGATGGTTCATTGTGTCTTTTTGTTCAGTATTTCAATAGCTAAATAGTGAATAAAAAATTGACTAAGTTGATGTAATGAAAAAAATTAATAGTAATATATTACCCCTACCCCTACAATTTTGGAGGGCGTGAAAAAAATAGAGGCCTTAGACAAAAAAAAATAGTCCTTCAAAACAAACTGGGACTTCTCAGGCTAAACAAATATAAACTTGCTATAGCAAGACTTCCCTCTAGAGCAAGTTTATATTGTTTAGCCATGAGAGTCCCAGTTTTGGAGGACTTATTTTTTTTGACGGACGATTTTTGCTCAAATTTGAGGACTTCGGGCAGAAATAGGCCTGTACAGTGCTCTGGGAAAAATTTTCAAGTTAATAATGTGCATTTTTTATTTCAGATTCAGTTTCTACACAAAATTTCACCCTAGGAAGAAAATGGTATTTTAAGTAGGATATCTATCCTTTAGGTTTCACCCATGCTGTCCACCAAGTAAGTCAAAGCTTGAAAGCTGTTTACGTATCACAGGGATAATAACGGCGCTGTTACCAATGTTTCCTCGTTTATTGAACGATCTCTGACGCAAAGAAGAAATCGTGTTGAAATTTTAAATCCCGGCCGTCAGCTATTCACATCGGGTGCACATGTCGGTTTACAACAATGGTGCGCGAGATACATGTGGTTTGACAGCTGTAGCGACTTTCGGTAAAGTTCGGGACTGACATCGGAGGAAATGTCACGAACATTCAGTCATGATTTGCATTTCATTCCCATCCAGAATACATACTTGTGTGTGCGTGTATGAATATAACTAAGCGTATGGGAACAGTCATGGAAAGGGATGAGGAGATCGTTTCTGGTCTTCGACGTCATATCCAAACAATAATAATGGCACATGTTTGATATCGGCCAAATCTACACTGAAGTATGCAGTTTTCCAGAAGTGTTACGCTATTTTTCGACATGCAAGGATTTCAGAAAAAATATATGGACAAATGAATGGCTGAAAGTCCACTACTACCTGTGGAGCAGTATTGAAACTGTAAACTTGCCTCCTACATGCCAGTAGGAATGACCACATGCCAGCAGAAATCACAAAATTTGCGTTTTGGACTATAAAATCCCAATGGCAATGGAAAAGAACAGTCTAATCTTTGATTGATACTTAAATACAATGTTATGATAAAGAGACCGGGAGATACCAGCAATTTAATCCTGCATTTTTTTTTACCAGGTGTCTTGTTATGATATTTGTATAGGACATACCTTGGGCATCTGAAAAGCTAAGTCTTAAGTGTCGCGAGCAGTGGAGCGTGATGTCAGAGGTCAAGGACCTCTAAATTTGCATGGTCTCACCCAATAGCTATTCTTAGTGCTACTGGTCACATATAAAGAGTAAACCTAACCAAATTTGGTATCATTAAAGAGATAAATTATCTATTCGATGCTATCAAATGTGCGCTATTAAATTGACGCAGCATGGTAGTTATAGGCCAAAAAGTGTGCTTTTTTTTCAACATTTTTGCTGTTTTTTGCGCTTACCGGCTGAATATAAATGAAACTTTGCCATGAAGCTATCAATATTTTTTTTTATATTTCCAAAAATTTGACCCCCCCATATATATGCCTACTTACACCTGAGAAAAAAAATTGTTTCCCTTTTATAGTTTTTAGCATAATGGTATTTTAAGTTGACCAACTCATTATCCGTATTTTACACCAATTTGCGCTTTTGGATTTTGCCCCTGACAAACAATAATTGACGTTATAGTGCACCTCAAAAAAAAGTTGTAACTTTGGGGTCATTTTTTCAGGGTAATATGGATTAATGGTTCTTAAATTGAATAAAAATGGTTCTTCGGGCTCCGATCAGAACTTTTTGGGGGTCTATAGGACCTTAAACGTGTCTGCAAATGGTTCTAAATTTTTGAGGAAAGCGCTATGAAGTACCTCTCTGAAGACTTCTGGTTTCTAAGAAACAATTACATTTTTGAAGAATGTTCTATGAAGTCACTCCTTTCTCTTAAACCTCCAAGAAAACAGCCCTTTGAAAACCATGAATGGTTTACAAAGCAAAAATGTCTGAAAGGTGTCTTAAGACATTTGGTTATCATTTCAACCATTAAGAGCTCTTCGGTAGGGGTAAGGTTTTTTGTGGATAAACAAACATAGGGTTTCCCTCATACCAGCGGGTGCATATGTGCTGAAAATGGCGTAGCTTCACATCATGCAAGGGTGTCCATTGTACATGTGGAGAAGAGAAAGTCTTCGAGGATATCAGACCCCAGCACGGCCGCGGAATCTGAGCAATTCGTAGATTCCACACCTCTAAAAAGTGTTAAGATAAATGACACTTCGGGCATCTGTAAGTTGACCCCCCCCCCCCAAAAAAAGGTTCGGATTGCCCAAGATGATTGCAATTTTCAGCTAATGTTTAGTTACGTGATGTCCCTTTTTTATTAATTATTTCCAAAATATGTTTTCGAAAAATGTCTATGTAAAAGAAAAGTTGCTATTCATCATCTGACTTAACAAGATCATTATAGTTTCAACTGGAAAAAGAAAATCTTTGGATTTTTATTCAATTGCAAACGACTTTTGACGGTAAATCATGAAAAATCACTCAAATTTATTGTCTCAACATTCAATTTACAATCATATGGCACCCCCCACACACACACATAGGGAAGGGGAACAAAAAATGGGAATGGAAGAGGAGGAAGAGAAAAGAGAACAAAAAGAATGGTGCGAAGAGGGGGGAAAGAAGAGGGAAAGATGAAGAAGAGAGAAAAAAAAGAAAGATGGAAAAGAGCAAAGGGAGGGGGAAGGTTATGCCTGGTCCAACCCTTGCAATTCCATGATTAGCATAACCATACCAAGATCTCTGAGTAAAGAAGAACCGGGGTACCAGTCGCAATGATATCGAAGAAATGTGATTTTGATGGTATTTTGTACATGATAGTATAGGGAGTTTAATTAGAGGTGTGGAACCTGCAATTCTTATCATCGTTTTCTCTTGCAGATAGGATAAACAGGCTCCTTGTTCTTGTCATCTTACCATTTACAACTTTCACGATATAGCAGACCTTGTCAGGGGCTAGGTACAGGTGCGCATTTCCTTGCTGAAAAACATACTCACTACTGCCATCCCGAGCAAGAAACCTGGAAACGTGTCTGAAGGACGCTGATAACAAACACACTGTAGAGGCCGTCATTTGCCCTGCACCACTAAAGAGCTGAATGGTGTGGGAATTTCTCGATAATGATGAAACTATGCAACGATTTGAAAATCTATCAAGCATAGAAAAAGTGCAAAACTTCGGTCACGAATCAGTCAACCTTGATGAGCTTGAGGAATAGGAAAGGAATAGAAACTCTACCGACGAGAAAAGACCATCAAAAAGCTATGTCGCAGTGACGTGCATCTGAGTTTTTGTCCAGAATAGTATCCCCATTGCCTCCACTATTGGATGGTGTGGTTGCCTAAATAGTATGGAACGAAACATGCCACTTTGCAGATTAGTACACATCGTATGGACAGGGTTGTGCGCCTTCAGTCATGTTAGATCTGTCAAGGGTGTCCCGGGGAGACCACAAGGGTGCAGGCAATAGGCCTTAGATTTCCACACAGCTGTTAGTTATCAGCATCTGCAAGACAACATTTCTCAGTTTTCTTGGTCTGGAATGGCAAGCGGAGATGAGTATTTTAAACACTAGCAAATCACACTATACCTAGCCCCTGACAACGTCTGCTTTACTACGATAGTTGTTGAACGGGGTGTTAAAGACTGAGATGGTGCCATCATGAAGTGGACACGCGCACACTGTTCCATGTGAAACTCATTACTGAGAATTCCCAACAGCCACCACTAAAATAGCCTTCATACATGCTCCATACAGCAAGTTCGATAACCAGGGAACAGCATCGGGCAAAACACCAGATGTAGGACCCTAAGATTGACTATCTTGTCTTGGAAAAACAGTATTTATGATGCATTCACCGAAGTGGCTTTATACCGTTGCTGTTGCGAAGATGTGTCTGATACCCTTTGCAAAACTTACTCTGCTCAATGTATGGACATTAAGTGCATAATGTGAATGATCTTTTAGATTGTTTTTTGTCCAGTTGTGCAAAGAGGGATCGATGAGTTTGCATCTACGTGGAAACCGCAGTGTGAGGTTTTGGAGGGTTGCTGACCAATGCTGATAAGAAATTGGTCTCACTTATGGCGATTCTAGACCTCAGCGCTGCATTTGATACGATGGACCATTCGCATTCTCTCAAGCGGCTTGAGAGCACATTCGGTGTCAGAGGAACGTACTTAATGGTTTTATTTCCTATGTATCATTAGCGTTTCAATCAGTCATCGTAAATGGCACGTGTTTCAGATCTGTGCCCTCTACTATATGGTGTACCAAAGGGACTCCGTTCTAGTAGGACCAATTTTGTTCAACTTATTATTTACCTATTTCTGACGTTATTAGTCAGCACAACTGCTCTTTACAATACGCTGACGACACCGAATTGGCGCAATGTTGCCTTACTAAGAATTTTGAGTCAATAAGTTGTCTGTTCAGGAAGTATTGCGGCTATCTTACGTTGGATGGACAGTAATAAGCTCATGCTTAACACATATAAAACTGATGGTAATGACCGTAGGGACGGTTCAGCCGTGTAAATCAAGGGGAGAGTGATCCATCCAAATTCTATCACTGTATCTCGTTAAGAAAGAAATCAGTTAAGTACCTCGGTGTGCAGGCGTGGATCAAATGTTATCTATGTCTGATCATGTCGTCAGTGATGTTTGTCGCTTATCATTCTTATCCCCGAGAGATTGGCTGTATTCGCTACTTGTCTGAAAAAGCGACTTCATGCATCGTGAATTCTGTTATCATTTGCGTCTGGAATTTTGCAACTCAGTCTTGACTGGTGTCGCTGCTGATCAACTCAGCCGCCTACAGAGAGTTCAAAACTGTGCCGCTACTCGTCTGATTGTTAGAAGAGAAGCATGAGCATATTACTTCCATTCTCATCAGCTTCACTGGCTGACGTTGAATTCGAATCCAATATAAATTGGCAGTTGGCATTCCGTCATTTGAAGGTACTCTGCCAGTATACTTGTCAACCGTTTTGTGTATCTATCAACATTCCCGCGTTCTAGATCTTCCACCGAAAAACTGCTCAAAAATCCTCGGGTTAGCCTTAGGACAGCGGTGAAAGCCTCGTTTCGTGTTGATGTCCCGGTCGTTTGGACTTCACTTCCAAACTCACCATTCGCAAGATCACCACGCTCTCTCAATTCAAGAAAAAGTTGAAAACTCATTCTTCATCAAGCTTTTCCTGATTCACAAATTTAATGTGTTTTTGGGGTGTTTTAATGTGTACTGTGCGCCTGAGTTCTCGAAGAATTTTGCGGCCTTATAAGAACAATTATTTTATTATGTCATTTCAAATTATGCACCCAGGGAATGGTAAAATCTACTTATAACCATCAAATCACAGATCCGCCCTGTTTCTACTGCCGTAACACAGCATTCATGCAAAACATCACGATGTGAACTATGTTACAATGATGTGATGTAGAAAATAATTGTTAATCCTATGGATATGTGATGAAAGGAGAAACAGGGATTGGAAGTTTCGAAGACGACAAAGCAAGCATTATCAAGATGTGGTTCCATGGCTCAACGTACAATCAAGATGTTCAGTCAAATGGCGGATGATCTTCAAGTAAAGGATTGCCTCATTTCTACTGACGAGATAGTGCTCTCTAAATCGTAAACGAGTGAAAATTTTAGTCCCCAAAAGATAGTGAAACTTTTCTAAACCACTCCAAAATGAAGTGATCGGTTTGTACTTAAAAAGAGTGAATTTCACTCAAAAAAGAGTAAAAAATCACTCCAACGCCAGTTTGTGTTATTGCCCATCCATGTTGGGTGAAGGGCTATGTTTAGCTCTGGTTCATTCATCAGTGCCCGTTTCACCGTTGATACAGTAGTAAAGTGTTATCCTCTGTTAAATAAGTTGGTGTTTGGTCGTTATTCCAGTGACTTAGAGTACTTCCAAATCCCTTTGTGGCGTGGCGTGGTGGCAGCGTCGGGATTCAGTTCCACGCATCTCCGCTGAAGTAAAGCAGAAATCTATGGGAATACCAGTGATTTCAAAAGCCAACTGAACTCTTTGTTATGGATTCCCAAGCAGTTGGTTGATCGACAGCCAGCTGATCCTGTAGCTGTGTGTTATACACTGACTTATAGCATTCTTGAAAGAGTGGAAATTGTATTCATAGAGATGGCAACCAACACCGTGCCCAAAACAGTGGTCTCTTAGCAAAAATTCAGGACGTGAAACGCATTTGAAAGATGAAGATAACATCAGTACACTTGTCCCTTGATCCCTAACTTTGCTTCCTCCTTGTTGACGATGCCAATTGGGGAGAAAAAGACCAAAGCATACCCACCTGCATGATTCACAAATGATGGTGATCAGGTCCCCGAGGCAAAGCGGGCCTTAACTTTTGGCCCCCCCACAGAAAGTTGCTATGTTGAGTTTGCTAGCCAAACGCCAACATTGCCCAGTTATATCTCGCCAATACCATGTGAAACACAGCACTTGCTATCAATGACATTTGGCACAATCAATTCGGCGTCATTATGGATTCCAGTCCACCGGAGGTCATTTCCTTGATTTTGCAGCAATACGCCCATGCTGATGAACCCACTGAGGATATTATCAGACGCATCATGGAATTTGTTGGAGATAATCTCCTGCAAGGGTGGTGGATCACTCAGCATGGTCAAGCCATTACCGAAGACGAAGAGCTTACTCCATCACTCGAGAACTTGTCGTTCCTGACATGGCTGCGTCTGATCCATAGCGACCTTCCACGCCTCGTCAAGCAACGCTAATGGTACTGAACTTCGGTCACGCAGGCTTGCTTCCATAACCAGAAATATCCCAGGCCCTCGTCTCACTACTAGAGGAAGCTTCACACCTTGAAGATGCTCGAGTTATGCGCACAGTCACACCACGCCCACCAATCCCAGCAAGGTGCGCAAAAAGCCTCACACAAGCGAGAGTCAAGCCTAACAGACCTACAAAAGTCGTGGTCCTTGTGCAAGCGGTGGGACGTGCTGATTTCAACCACTTCCTTAGCGAATGCCCCACCTGCCAGAGCAAGACCGCAAGTATATTAACCCAGGAGCTAGCACACATTTGTGAAAATCTCAAGTACAAGTTTGAGTGATTAAAATCGCTGACAGACTGACAGGACCCTAAAAGGTGATCTTAAGTGCCGCTAAGTGGTGCTTAAGGAGAGGGGGCCAAAACAAAGTTTTGTTACAGGTCAAATTTTAAATGGACCAATCATGTTGAAAAGCACACCATGTGATGTGGCTAACCATAAGGATTCAGAAAAGGTATGTTTGTAATAGGTACAGCTAAAGTTTCAGAGTATAGGCTAAAAACAGCAAAAATCAATAAAAAGGGTCAATTTAAGTTGACAGGGGTCAAATTTTTAAAATTGTCCGATTTGGATAAAAAATGGTGCAAATTATTGGATGAGGATCATAAGATAAAATTAAGGAAAGTTTGAGTGTCTCAAATGCTTGCTCAAGAAAGTAGTGGGGGTAACAAGATCAGCCCCATTGAGCAATGGACGTTGACTTCTGTGACCCCTACAGCGGAAACTAAGCATTTAAGACAGTCAAAAAAAAAAAAAAAAAAAAAATAAAAAAAAAAAAAAAAAAAAACACAACAAAAATCGATTCCATTTATTTTAATCCTATGAACACCATCAATATAATTTGCACCATTTTTTATCCAATAGGAGAACTTTAAAATTTGACCCCTGGACAACTGAAATTGACCCCTTATTATTGATTTTTGCTGTTTTTACTAGTCCATCTAGATGGACTATTTTTAGCCTTAACTCTGAAACTTTAGGCTGTACATATTACCAACTATACCTTTTCTGAATCCGTAAGGTTAGACCATAACATGGATGTCTTGTTTCAACATGATTGGATGCATTACAGTTTTGACCCCGGTAAACCTTTGTTTGGCCCCCCTCCTTAGGCAACCACTTGCGCACTTAAGAATCACGTTTCAGGGTTTTCCGGTCAGTCGGTCAACATATTTAATATCCACTCAACCTTTTGTACTTGAGATGTTTTACAAAGTGTGTGCTAGCTCCAGGGGGCTATAATCGCGAAGCGCTCGTCAAGTGTCAACAACATCTTGATGAATCAGATGACGACTCCACCAATATGACTTAGTCCTATCATCGACGAGACAAATGGAATGATTCCCAGGTGTCAGAGCCATCAACTGCCGTACGTGTTCAGACTGGTACGTCTCCTTATTTGGACACCGTTCTTGCCCATCATGCAATGCGTCTCACGATTGATAATGGAGCCACAGGAAATCTCATCTGCTGAATCTACAGTTCGATCCCTAGCGGTCAAATTCGCAAGAGCACCATGCTGCCCACCAGCCGATGGTCGTCCCCTCTTGATGGGTTGGAGAACATCGCTCACCGTTCACGCTCCGCGATGGCCACAAATTCCATTTTTTCCGTTGGTCGGGTAGTAGAAAGCCTTGATGTTCCAGTAATTGGAGGAATCCCATGTATGAAAGCGGAACGATGGCGCAGTTCGTCCTGCAAAAACAGCGATCAAGTTGATGTGGCACCATCTACACTTATGGATCACAGAAGGGTTCTGTAAAGCACCACAACGTACGTCGAGCTCATGTTCTGCGCGCACCATCCGCACAGCACTCTGTAATGGCCTGGCAATACATTGAAGTGGAATCTTTCCTGAAGATTTAGCAGAGTGCGACTCCACTTTGCTTTAGAACCACGTATTGATGCTAGGTGTTGCCAAGACCCTCCGATCAGACCATCTATGGCCCTGTCCCAGTCTCAGTCAGAGTTGCTGGCAAGTCTGCACTCCCCAATAACAGCGGCGAGCCACTCGTCCTTAGGAGACACAAGCAGTTTGGGGGGGGTGGCAGAATCTGTGCATAGACTTACCTCAACCCATGCACTAAAGACACTGACTCTCCATGCAGGAATCAAGCACTGCCACACCACCAAGCCTCTCCTCCCAAAAGTACCTTCTTCTAGTGTCTCTCTGGATCCAGATCACACACTGATCCCTGGAGCGTAAAATCCAATTTCGTGCTCCCATGAATAATTGATGAAGTTTTTTGACCCTACATTCCCTGGATACAGTGGCGCTGCCGGTCCCCTTCAGCTGTTTTAATATGGCCCGTCCAGCCACCACCACGCAAAGGCGGACTTTTCCCCAGTATGCCCATTATAAACTCCAGGAACTGCAACAAAGTTTGATGAGCTTGAAAATGTGGGTCTTTTGCACGGCCAGAAGATGTCGGTATTGCAGATGAGTACCTCAACCCTTCATTCTTGGTCCAGGAGCCCAGTGGCGTTTTCGTTTAGTTACTGCCTCGCTGATGTAGGGCAGGTCAGCAACCCCCGTCCTTCACTTATGCCTGATTTGGATTCTACCTTACGTAAGCTTGCTAAGTGGAAGTACTTATAGCAACATGACCTCACCAGTGCCTTCTACCAGATTTCCCTCTCTCTCGCCAGTCTATAAAATAGACTGTGGGTGTATCTCTCCATTTCGTGCGTCCGTGTATACAACAAGATCCGCAATGGGTATGCCTGGTTCGGAAACGCACTTGAAGAGCTCTGTGCCGTGTTCTCTGTGATCTCCTGGAGAAGGGTATGGTTGCAAAGCTTGCTGATGATTTGTACTGCGTTGGTGACACTATTGATGAGTTGCCTGCATAATTGGAGATTTAGTTCTGCTTTCTCTGTACAAATGTCATCTGCGTATTTCTGCATCCAAGACGGTTATTTGTCCCACGAGTACTGTCATCATTAGGCTTGATCTGGTCCAATGGAATCTTCAGGCCAGTCCACACCGTGTGGCTACGCTTTCCATTTGTGCACCCCCAGAAAAAGTCGGTGGAATGAGATCGTTCATTGGTGTATTCAAAGTCTTGGCTCGCATAATTCCTGAGTGTGCTAGACTTTAGGCCCCAGTAATGAATGGGGTAGCAGGCCCCATACACAAGAACAAAATCACATGGTCTGAATGACCTCTCTGCTGGCTTTCAGACTGCTCACGCTGCCCTAAACACCACAACCGTATCTATCACACTTTCCACGCCCAGATTACCAACGTTGGATTTTTACTGTGGCCCGTCAAGAATCACAGTATTGTGTTCAAACTTTGTATATAACCCGCAAATGGCAGACCACACCTTGCTGTATTCTTCAGTGCCAAGTTGCGTGGACGCCAACCCCCCTGGCTACCATGTGAAGTTGAAGCCTGGTCTATTTCTGCATCTACCAAGCACTTCAGTCCTTTCATTATCAATCCAAAACACCATGCTTGTCTACTTTACTGATAGTAAGCATGTGTGCAGGCCTTTTGAGAAGCTTTGCCGTGAGAATTTTTTTCTCCAGTCCTCGGGTGTCCACATTTTTTGTCCACAATTTAGCTGTTATCAAGTGACAGTTCGTCATGTCTCTGGATCAGCCCACATTCCATCTGATTTTCGCCAGCCTCATGCTCCTGATTGCCCAGACCCAACCTGCCAGATTTGCAGCGTTGTTAAACATGAAGAGGATTCTACCGTCCTATGCATTTCTGCTCAAGACGTCATCTCAGGCAATGCAAGGCTCCTGTTCACCAGCAGAGCTGCTTGGTCAGCCATTCAGTTGGAATGTTCTGACTTACGTAGAACCCATGCTCACTTGGTCCCGGGCACACGGCCATCAAAGAAGACCATAATGTCAAAGATGTGAACCGATACCTACAGTTGCCTTTCCATTGCCAAGATGGTCGGTTGGTGTCGTCCGCCGTGACTAGCCACTTTCCCCAACACGCGGGTGTATTATGTTCCCGCCAAAGTTCAATGGCCTCCTTACTGCATGCCCTGCCATTCAGTTGACCATCCCAGTCGTCAAACCAGCTAAAATTCTATGACCGCCCCGATTTTTCTTTCCTAACGCTTGGACAATGGACAATCATTGAGGCAGGTGACATCCAGCGTCTCACTGTGCAGCCTCCTATCGCACACTCCACACACTCTGATCCAGCAGTCCACAGGAGATCCGCCTGCCTGAAGTTTTTGGCGTCTCATTTTCATCCAGCAGATGTCCAAGCAGAACCGCCAGTTGATCCTTATTCTGCGGAAAAAACCACGTCATTCACCACGTCGTGCCTTGTGGATAACGAACATCATGCAACGCTTCGTGATGCCTTGATCCACCTCTGCAAAATTGCGTCCACGTGGATGGGCCACGGGATGTCATTCATACTGATCCCGCACCTGGATTCTCACGCCTTGTCGCTGATGATCCTCAGGCAATATCGCATTAGCAAATTGAGGTTGGACGCGTCGGGAATGTAAACAAGAATCCCATAGCAGAGAAGGCAGTTCGCGATTAGAGGATGAACTGTTACGCCAGGACCCACTGTGCGGCCCTGTCAGATCCCCTCTATCAGCGGGAAAACACCACGTCATTCCCCCCACTCGTGCCTTGTGGATAACGAACATCATGCAACACTCGGATGCCTTGATCCGCCTCTGCATAAATGCGTCCACTGGATGGGCCACTGGCTGTCATTCGTACTGATCCCGCACCAGTTTTTCACGCCTTGTCGCTGATGATCTCCTCAAGGCACTTATCGCATTGCTTGAGGGTTGGCCGCCGTCAAGAATGAAAACAAGATCCCATACAAAGAAGGGCAGTTCGCGAATTATAGGATGCACTGTTACGCCAGGACCCACTTGGGCGGCCCTGTATCCCCCCTTCTCACCTCTCACTCCTCCCACAGCATGTCACATTCCTCGTCTTAGGTCACGCGGTCTTCGTCACGTGAGATGTGGGTCTCAACGGGGATCAGTTTCACAAACCAGCAAATACCCTTCTCTGACCACCAGATGATCCAGTCCCCACATCAGATGCAATCAATCAGAAACCACCACCCCCGTAGTTAAAGTCAAAGGCGACCTTAGGATCAGATTGCCCCCACCACTCAAGTGGAAGTCGGTGACCTAGTGTACCTGTATTCAGACTGCGACAAATCACGTGCCAGAACAGATAATTTGGTCACTAACTTCCGTCGAGGACATTGGTGTAACGTTCCTAAGTTTGTTTGGATCTCAGTTTAGAAATACTTCGTCTCGTATCAAAAAGTCAGGAATGCTATCAAAGGTCCAAGTCACTTTTGGAGCACAACCCAACTCATCCGTTTGGATCATATCCCCAGCATCAGTTGACACACACAGTGAGGACATCCATTTGAGCCTGCCAAAGCCCCCGACTCCACCGCATATTCCATCTGAACTATCTTTACCAGCCAGTTCTACAGAAATCTCCCATTACTAGTACTACCCACGCAACCAGAGCCAGCAAGCTGGACTAGTCAACAGTATGAGCTGTACATCTTGATCTGTTCTGCAGCCCTATGAATAGTGGAAACCTAAATACCGCAACCCCATTCTTGCCAAGACGTTCTTTGACGTCAGCGTAAACTTCCTCAGCACCTTGAAGATTTTGTTTGGATTAGGTTTCACAGATGCCTGATTTTATTAATTAAGGGCAGAATATCCCCTACATGCTGGTGGTAATCTACCCTGTGAGGCCTTAAGTTTTTGAGACCTTGGTCCTTTGAACTGGACTAGCGCACTTTTGCCATCATTTTGTACTTTGACAGTGACTATCATTTTGTGACTTTGAGAATGATCTATTGTTTGGTGTAGTATAGCATGACTCTATAATTATACAATGCACTTTTCCTTCCCACCTTTTTGAAGGGCAGAAAAGTGGTTACGCCAGTTTGTGTTATTGCCCATTCCTGTTGGGTGACGGCTATGTTTAGCCTGGTTCATTCTCGTTTGCAGTTTACCGTGATACAGTAACGTGTTTCCTCTTGTAAAATAAGTAGTGTTTGGTGGTCGTTATCCAGTGACTTAGAGTACTTCCACCTCCCTTGTGCGCTGCTTATTGGTCATTCTTTGTGGGATCCTCTTCTTGTGGGATCGTGTTTTTGTAGATCTTATTTCTTTGTAGGAATCAAGGGAACCAAGATAATACCCCTCATCCTTCGGAGGGAACTTTGAAGCGCCATGTTCCCTAGCTGTCCTAATTCCATCTGGTAAATTGACCCCAACTGAAGTACGCTTCCTGTAGAGACTTGGGGGTTATCCAGGGGGGCATTGTCCAAATAAATCAATCAACCCTATTATGTAACATCCTATCGTTGTAGCATCGTGTTCTTTGTAGTCCTATGTAGGATCCTATTTGTAGAGTATCCTATTCTTTGTAGGTATATTCTTTGTAAAATCCTATTCTTTGTAGGAACTGTTTCTTTGTAGGAGACGATGGGGTGTTGAGAGCCGGCCGGGGGGGAGCCGAGTCTTTGTAGATCGTTCTCTTGGGCGGGGGGGGAGGGAGCCGGAGGGGGGAGGATCCCGATTCTGTGGTAGGAGCCTGGGCGGGGGAGAGCCAGAGGCGGGGGAGGAGCCGGGGGGCGGTGTAGGAGCCTAGGCTGGGGAGGAGCCGAGTCTGTGGAGCGCCTGTTCTTGGTAGGATCCATTCTTTGGGAGGATATGTTCTTGTGGTAGGAGCCTATCTTTGGCAGGAGCCTATCTTTGTAGGATCCTAGTCGGGGGAGGGAGCCGACGCGGGGGAGGAGACTGTTCTTGGGAGAGACCTAGGCGTTATCTATTCTGAGTAGATACTATTCTTTGTAGGAGCCGAGACGGGGTAGGACCGACGCGTCGGATAGGTACGATTCTGGGGAGGAGGCTATGCTTAACTCTGCGGGTAGGATCCAGGCTGAGACGGAGGCGGGGGGGGGAGGAGCCGGGCTTATACTATTTCGGTGGGATACTAAGTCGGGGAGGATACTAATACGTGGGAAGGATCCTCGTGGGAGGAGCCTAAGCGTAATGTAGGGAGAGGATACTACTCTTTGGAGTATACTATGCTGTGGAGATCCTATTCTTTGTAGGATCCTACTCTTCGTATAGGATACTATTCTTTGTAGGATTCTATTCTTATACTATTCTTTGTAGGATCCTATTCTTATACTATTCTTTGTAGGATCCTATTCTTATACTATTCTTTGTAGGATACTATTCTTTGTAGGATACTATTCTTTGTAGGATCCTCTTTGTAGGGTCCTAATCTTTGTAGGATACTACTCTTTGTAGGATCCTATTCTTTGTAGGATCCTATTCTTTGTAGGATCCTATCCTTTTCATAGCTATAGCCAGCAATGATTTGCTGTTTAGGGAAATGGACATGACCAACAGACAACAACAGAGAGACTGGCTTTGCAACTACAAATACCAGATTCTTTGTTAATACAATTTGGAATGACATGGCATCTGATCTTACTCCAACGACCTATGTAGTTATCAAAGAGAGGCATATTTCATGCTTAATATCAACATCATGGATGAAAGTAATATCCATCAATGAAATACTGCCTCCAACAATTCTGACTCCTAGAAAAGCCATTATTTGTGTGTGATTTTTTTCTTCAAAATCCATAACCATGGCAACCTCAAGACATATCACTCCTTTTGCATTAAAAGGACCTAGAACACCACATTTCATACGCAGGCCTAAGTATTTCATTTTATCCCCCTCCTAATCTTCCCCCTGTGCCTGCATTTTGCCGTGTTCTTGAAAATTAAACAACTGCAAAAAAGTAATGACCCATGCAGTATTGTATTCTAGTTCCAAATTTAATCTTGTTCAATACATCCCATACGACACTAATGAACACAGCAGTTAATAATGGCAGGGCGTGTGACACAAGTCCCAGCAGCAACCAACCAGCCGGCTGCCTGGCTGGCTCGCTAACCTTGGAAACTATATCATCAATATCAATCCATTACACAACTCCAGTTGCCTTACTTTTCGCATGATTACACAACGAATGTAGGACAGGTCAGACACAGATTTTTTCTCTCCCTTCAAATGATTATGATAAATTTTGCAGAAAATAAAAACATTAAGCTCCGAACAGATGCATTTTAAGAGGATGTTTGTGCCCTAAGCTTAAGCACTATCAAATTTTGCCCCAAAACAGCCAATTCAAGGCAGATATTCTCAAGTTTCCAGTAATTGCTAAATTTGAAATTGCATTTGGTACGTTTTAGCGAGGAAATGCATGTTTTGGCTGTGTTCTATGCAATAAATTTCTAGAATTCAGGTAGTATTTTTAGACCAGGCCATGTCTACGCGATGTCATTGTTTTAAAGAGATATGAGGATATTTCCAGAAATGTTTTTTCAGACCCAGGTTTTTTACATATTTGTAATGCTTACCAATGTATTAGATCACACCTGAGGTGAAAAAACTGAATACACAGTCTTTCTGTCTTTATGTAATAAAATGAAAATACTTAAAAGTATTTTTTCTGCCATGCATGACAGAAAAATCAAAACATTCTTTTCCACAGGGATGATTACAAATTTATGATAGCAGGTAAGTTCAAACATAGTTTTGGGTTTTCTTTTTGTTTGTCCTATAAACCTGTGTTCTGCAACTGATCAAGTCCAAATAGAGAGAAATTTGTATTCTAAAATCTCCTCCTGTCACTTTAAGTGGACAAACAAGATTGAAGATACAGATTTATAATTGAATGTGATATTTCAATATATTCTTGATAAGAAATATGCATTGAATATGAACAACCAGGAAAATAAATCCAACCTCATTCACCAGTCATGTCTCTGTGCAATTGTCAATAATTCTACAATGGCCATTCAAAAATAGCTGCGTCTTAAATTTATATAGAACAATAATTGCCATTGGCAGAGAGAACAGAAACAATGATGCTGAAAGATCAAAATGTAAAGACACACTGGCACATTGGTGAAATAGTGTGACCCTTCAAGATTTTTTTCAAAATTGATATTTCTTAATGCTTTGTAAAGCTTTTATAAATAGCCCTACTTGAAATGATTAAGCCCAAAGCAGCGCCCTTAGTGAGTAAAAAGAATGATTTTATATGAAATGACTTAGCGACAGTTATTCAGCAGACGAATGAAATGGTGTTTAACACAAGAAAGGAAACCACATGGAAGAAGTGATTCTCATGGCTTGCAACCCTGTTTGGACTGGTCTGTGACCTTTGTGGTTTTCATATCATTGAGTACGAGTCTATAATATTCATGTAATAATAGACACACTTGTTGACCCAAATTTAAATTGAAGAAATTTTCATATTTTGTGAAAATGTGCCAGTGCCGCATTAAATTCAATGGAACATTGACAATGATAGGTGTAACTAGTTGTTCTAGAACAATGTTGTTTGATAATGTCAATGGCTGGAATTGTTCCAAGGAATGGAACAACAATGTTCTTGACAAGAATTGTTCCAAAGTACAACATTTATCTGTTTAAGAGTTTGAAACAAGATGTGATTTACAAATAGTATGCATATACCCTATTTACTGCCAAATAGCAAATTACTGCATGCAGATTACGAATAACAGAACAATATGTGGTTTCCGTATATGACGAAATGTAGAATGATATATTGTTTCCACAGATATCAAATGATCCACAAAGAGCAAATAAGGCAGAAATCAAAATCCATGTTTCATATCAAAGTCTACAGGTATTTAAATTACTTTCACTGCGTTCAGTGAATATCTTCAGGGAGTATTATTACACGCTCTAGAGAAACACACAAATTCCGGTCAGTTTTATGAACTTGCAGTATTTGACATGTAATTGTTTTTATATTAAAATTGAGGCTATTTTCTCTAGACTTTTGAAAATAATTCATGATGATCCTTCATGTGATTACTTTAATGGCCATTTTTAAATCCTCTGCCACCCACACTTCTGCACTAGGAATTTATAGATTTGCATGAATTTATGAATGAGTACTTATTCCAAAAATTTCTTCATGCACGCTCATGTGACTTATCAAGCAATCTTAAAGATGCAACGATAGATTTCAAATAACAGGTGTCCCTAAAAAATGTGAAAATTCTGATTTTTGCTCTGGTGTAAAGCTTTCTAATCTATATGAAATCACTACATATTACAGAAAATATGGATGACTTGAAATCTCTCGTTGCACCTTTAATCTCCTGGGCGCTTCTGTCATTCTCAGAGTGTTTTTGACAGGTAAAGATGGGTGCCCCAACCATGGTTCAATTTTTCATACAATGAGTTCTCCCTAACCAAAGGAAAGGAAGTATTTCACGGGCCTTATCCACCTGAGGTCTACCGGATATATGATGTGTTAAGCCAATTAGAGACAAGGTAAGTAAAGCTTAGACATTTGTAAAGAAGATCTATTTTGATTGGTTACTCAGAGGTTACATCTGAAAATATCATGTAATGAGCCAATCAGAGATACTGTAAGAAAGGTGCTAGACCTCAGAGTTAAATTTCACTGGAAAAAATATGAACTTACTTTTGTTACCAAAATCTCAATTTTGATGTGATAAAGCAGTGGCGATCTTGGAAATCAGCCTATTTTTGGCTATTAAAAGTCCTTCCTCCCCCGGAGTCCCCCGCAAAAAGCCAGGTCTGGATACGCCGGTGTAAAGTGTGTGTGTGTGGGGGAGACAAGGTTGTTGATTGAGTCACCTTAACTCCATCAAATTTGAGATTTTGGTATCAGAAGAAAGTTTATATTTTTCTCATTACCACAGTGAAATTTAAGACCCAGGAAATGTTCCTTTTGATTTTATTAACAAAAACATCTACAAAAAAGTGGTTGACCACATTTAATTAAAGACATTATCAGTGACTCCCCTAAAGAGTCAAAATATTTGAAATTTGCAGGGATGGCTTAAAAGTGAAGGATAAGTCTGTAGAATTCTCATAAGTTAATTTTTGCAACTGAAAATTTTACAGAAAAGGAAGAAAACAGCAGTGCTCAAAGAAACAAATCTCCATTCAATTACGTGTTGTAGTATTGTACGGACATTAACAACTAAAACATCCCGTTTTGTCCTTATTAGGTTGCTTTCAGTCTTATCACTTGTAGGGTAAGTTAAGATATTATTATTCTTACTGACATGCAAAAATCTGATTTTTAATCATTTTTTGATTTTCTGATTTAGCAAGTCCCTTTAACACACAGTGTCCTTAGGGCCAATTTAGTACATATTTTGCTTCTACTATCTAAATGGCTGGACTGATTTAACCCAAAATTTGTAATCAGATATTTTTGGTGAGTATTCTTCCATGTGAAGGAGAAATCATGGAAAAATATGACCATCATCAGGTCACCCACCTTTTAGTACATGCCATATTCATTTGAATGACAAATTCTGTATGTTAATACCGGTGGTCTGTGTGTCTGACCGTGTCTATTTTCTCGGAGACCAAGGGTCGCACGTTCCTGAAACTTGGTGGGTGGGTGACTGGGTGGGTGCCCCTTGACCGAACGAAGACCAAGTTTGTGTTGGTTAGTGGATCAAAGGTCATCGGGGGTCATTCAAGGTTAAAGGAGGTCAAATAGGGTAAACGATGGTGTATGGACATGAAACTTGGTGGGGTTGATTGTTGATGCTGGTTCATTCAAGCCAGGTGATCGCGAAACCTGTTGACTGCCTGGTTACAATTAATGTTCTAAAACTATTTCAGCTCAATGCATTCCAATGTTCACACTGTCCAACAAATAATTCATAATCCTTGACCCTTTATAACAGTACCACCATTTAGGTCTTCAGAATCCTCCTCCACCAACCCTTGAAGATTTGGTAATACTGCCAAGTTATAACTTGCAAGATCCCCTGGTGGGTTAAGAGAGACTATGCACACTATTTCTTTGGAATAAGAGTGGAAAACTTGGTAAGAGAGAGTTTGCACAGGTTTTCAAGGGAATAAGAGTGATAAAGTCTGAAGTACCCAAAGTATGACCTTTTACATTTGGCCTACAACCCTGTCTGTCACAGCGCAAGTAGGTGCTAAGGTCGTATGGTGCAAATGTCATCTAGATTGGGTGAGGGGTCTGAGGCATAAAAACACAGAGAAGAGGGCGGGGGGGGGTGGACATAGGCTGACAAGATTCACTTTGACAAAATCCTCCTTCTGCTATTAGCACCATGAGGATAACTAGTGTTTTAAAGGACTGAGCTAGAAATATTGATTAAGTTGAACTTAAAGTTTCTTAATACAGCTCACAAACTAATATTAAAATTGATACAAAGATTTATGCTATAATTTATTATTAACTGCCCTTGATGATGATGTTGAGGCTTCCCGCTCAACAGTTAGTAATATTCACAGCTCACTGCGTAGAATTTTCAATAAACACATTTCCTTTTAAAAAACAGCAACTTATGAGTGCTGTAAATTATGCTTGTTGAATTATTTTTACAAACAGTTCAATAATTCAGTAATCTATACACCATGAGTAATTTAGCTGTGAAGGATCCACTTTAAATTGAAAATACCATATCCAATACAACTAATAACACGTTTTGAAATTTTGAAATGGCAGTATTTAAGCAATTGTTTACATGAAGTTAGTCAAACGAGAACAAAATATTAAAACAAATACAATAACAAAAACAAAACAAAAAAAAATAAAAACAAAACATTGACAGGCAAAAATCTATAGTGAACATTAAAATGCTAGAAGTTGGAATGATAATAAACACCAATCCAACATGTTATTTCTTATAACTCAAAAAATACAGAGTGCACCAAAATTGCATGTGGCCCTCTGCTGTCGCAATTGTGAATGGGGACAAAAAGATTCACATGAGGTCACCAAGGTAACGAGGTGGTCACCAAGGTCACGTGAGGTCACCAACACCCCCCAATGAAAACATTTGCATCCAAGTAGTATCATTAAAATGTGGAGGAAACAGCAGGCAAAGTTTAGGGGTAACATTGGTGTGAACATTTTTACCACAGACAGATAGATACACACACAGGCACACTCCCAAAGCAATACCTATGTGACGGCGTGCTTTGCAGACACACAACAAAACGCGGTTGAGGATAGCCCTGACCTCCGCCTAATTATTAAAGTCACAACGGTGTACCTCACCTGTTCTATTGTCACAACAGTGCATCAAAAAAAAATCTCACATGTTGTTAAACTCCCATGTATCAAATTACACCTGAAACTTGTAATGTAAATACTTTTATCCAGTTTGCGGGGTTACAACAAGCAGAGTGATTAAGGCGGACACCCTTATCAAACTCTCAGAGATCTCACACAAGTTGTTATTGGCATTGTTGAGAGTAGGAACAAATGCTACTGGGAGCTGTTGAACCATTTGGTGATGAATTGAAATTGCCCATTCTCAACCAAGTCTCTTATACATAGTAGGGGGCAGGAATGTACATTATTTCATGCACAGAGGGTTATCAAGTTATTCATGTAAAGCTTTGTTGTGTTACACCACTTAGATTATACCAATTAGAGAATAAAAACATATGATTTGTTGGTTCGTGAATCTACTATTGTCATATTGGATGGTTTGGATTGCATCTTTGCGGTCTCTTAGCAAGTGGTCTCTTAGATATGGTAAGGGTGCATATGGGAACACCAAAACTTACGGTGGTAGTTTAAAGCTTTCTATCAACAAATATGTACCCATTGCAAGGGATTAAGCTGAAAAATGTTCTTTGGTACAGAAATGTTAATTTCTAATTCCTATAGGAGCAAATAGGAAAATTCAGCCTATTGTTTTCTATTGAAATAAAGATATACATTACAATATCTTTTATTTTCATTTAAATATGTAGCCCAAATAAAAGTAAGGAATTCTTATTAGTGTCTTAATCTTTTTGAATCAATTGATATCCCAGACAATTTTGACTATTTGAAAATCGCTTGTTGCCACCTTAAATGCCATTCTTCGTCGCTTAATAGTAAATATCGTCGGAGTCATTGTATACCATATAAAAATTGTTTTTCCCACAACAGACACTGATTTGGGATTTCTTTTAAAGGGGCTTTGATCCACAGCTCACCCCCCCCCCACCCGACTCGTACCTAAAACAAAAGTGGAGATTCTTATATCATCTGACCCGTTATCCTAGTTTCTCAAACTTAGAATCCCTGTGTACTATTAAATCTAACATGCAAATTCGGTCCTACCTTGTAAGAATTCACAATTTTGTATTTTCTGTCGCATAATGGACAGAAATTCCGCACATACCGTGGCCTATGGGACCGTTGGAAACACAATTGCTCCCCGGAAAAACACAAACCACAAGATCTAGATCAACTCAAATTTTCATGAATAAAGCTTTTCTCGAGGATATCAGTGAACGCTGAATAAACAGGAGGTGCTGCGAAATCACGAAATGCACCTTTAATCATTTCAGAATGAGGGCTAATGTATATAACCTTTACAACCATCCCATTTTGAACATCTTGAGTTGCTCTATTTTTTCAAGGTGCCATGGGTCTCTTTTATGTCTCACTAAGTGAGAAATTTTGAGACCTTATTATTTAAAGTGACAGGAGATATTTTTTGTTGAGGATACACATTTCTCTCAAATTTCACGGAATCGGTTTGTAGACCACCTACCTAGAAAGTTTCGAAGGCTAATTTGAACAAACAAGTACAAAAGCAAACCCGCAACCCTTTTTTGAACTTCCTGCTAATCGTAATCGTCCCCATAAACAACCATGCTTTGACTTTCTGTTCCGTGCACGACAGAAAGTACTAATCGTCATCTTACTACATAAAGACGGCTAATTTCGGCTTATTCGTTTCACGTGTGATCTAATACAGGGTATCAATTCAATATTCAAAACAACTTGGGTCGACAAAAATTGGGGCGTCTTCTTTCTGGAAATCTCCTCATGTCTCGTTAAAGGCTGACTCAGAATTTCCCGGGGAGGGCGGCCCTCAATTTTCCTCCAACCCAATTCAAAATCAAACAATTGTGTTTTTTGGCAATACGAATGCCTGTCCATATAATAATCACTTGTGTTGAAATAACTAAGCTCAAATCGAAGTCCTTCTATAGAAAATCACAACTTTGTTTAAAATTCCGAATCCAGGAAATTTCGTTATACACGTTATCCTATCACTTTTAACGGTACATAATGTGACCCGGCATGAAACTAAAATCCCATTCATCATCTAACTTTGGAATTAAGCATTTTAGGTGTGTTCTAATTCTTTTTAATTGCTACACTAAACATACCAATTTCGAATCTCTGAGTCAGCCTTTAATGACATAAGCCCAAGTCTAAACAGGGTAGACTTATTCATAGAAATGTGAACATTACTTTTTAATACCATACAAGGTGTACTATTATGCAACCTTGTTATGACAAAAGAAATATTTATGTTCAACATTAAATTATTCTGTTCTGTAAACCAAAGACAACTACCTGAGTTTGCATTAATTAATTAGAGTACAGTATGTCATATTTCAAACCAGGATTTTTTTTTTTTTCATCAAACCTAATAATAGCTAACTGTATCATGTCCAAACAGGGTCCCATTACTTTTTCTTACTGGTAATAAAAAGGAAATTTATGGAGCAAATGTCTATTGACACTGACAAATCATTACCCAGCACCAGAACACACCCCCATTTTATTTATAAGATCTATCCGCTGACGTCATGTCACAGTGGATATCAACTTCCCAGTTATTTCCTAAATAATCCCAGATTTTGAGGTGTAATAAAAAATACAACATGGTATATTTAGGAGTAGCACTAGTAAGAGAGATATCAGTAGCTTCCCACAATGCATTGCTTCCACTGGAATTTTTTGTACAGGTATAGTCATGTGAATCGTTAGCGATGAAACACTCTTAAAATGCAAGTTTGTTGTCAGTACTGTCCTTAAGCCATGTTTCATCATAACGATTCACATCAGTACCTGTACAAAAACCTCCATTTGAGCAATGCATTGTGAGAACTACCGAAATCTTCTCTTAGTACTAGTACTACAAATCCATCCCCTTGTTGGATGATTGAAGACATGGATTGAGACTACCTCAGTGCGCATAGACATTATTCCTTTCCTGCACCCCTGGTGTGGATCCTGGGACGATCAAACCACAATGGTCAGAGTGTCTAGGGCAGCATAACCCTAACACTGTTCAGGGGCGCACCCAGGACTTCAGGTACAGTCGGGGTGGGTAAAAACAAGCTAATTTTGACTAATTTTTTGCAAACCCCAGGGTGTTAGTGCTGCACCACACCCTGTGTGGTTAACTTGTTCTGTTCTGGTTCTGCTTGTACTGTACCTCCCTGGTAGAGAGAGGGAAGGGGTTAAAAGGGATAGAAGACAAAGAAGAGGGTACATCTTGGGCAGGAATTGAACCAGGGACCGCCTGCACCCCAGTCTCATGATCAGGAATGGCAAGCCACGAGGGTGTTGCTGGCCCAACCCAGCGATGTTATGCCCAGAGGTGTGGCGCGTATGAAGACGTCCTCACACATCTTCTTGGAAGCGTGTTGTTTTATTGAGATTTGGTTGTGTTAGGGTTAAGGGTGGCAGGGTCCAGGGGCAGAGCCCCGGTTGTTTCAATCATCCCACACTCTGGAACAGTATTTTGCACTACTTCCCCTAAAGAAAGTTTTATTTTCGTTATGCACCCACCCTTGCCCTAGTAAGATTTTTTCATTGAAAATGTAAAGTAATTTCACCCATTGAAAAAAAATGACAATATGTGGCCGTTAAATACCTTTCATACTCGAGGACTACTAGTTCTGACGAACATAAAATCTAACCATATTTGAGAGACTTCATCCATACCAAATACCATGTAAAATAAATAGCACAGCATGTGCCTGTGTCACTACACCACAGACATCCCCAAATACAACATCACTTGGGAATCTGACCACTTCTCTATTTGTTTTATGTTACTGTAAGCGAGAAGCTGAGTGATCATTCGATCGTGATTTGCCTCACGGAACCTGTGTTGTGTTGATGGGTGGGCCATGACGGCTTTGGAATCTCAAGCTATGTCGGACTTTTGCGGTGAACTTGCAGCATCGATGCGTCGGGGGCCCCCGAGTCCAGAGCCAATGTAGTGTAATGTTAAATACTGACAAGCATGGGGGAATTTCAAATGCCAATATTCCAAATTGTTTTAATTTAATGCTTCACAACATTTTCCAATACTCCGAACATAAATTTTAACTCCATGAGTACCTACCAATTTATCACAATGGAAATGTGAGATTTTTCGTTAACCATCCCACAACACGCAACATGGTAAGGATGGGGGTAGGACTGAAGAAGGCTGAAGTTTAAATATTTGGTAGCTGTATTTTTTTTTTTTTTTTTTTTTTTTTTAAAGTAAATTCAAATCAGATACATTGTATCTTAGGTGGTAGTGCTGGGGGTTAAGGTGCAACGAGAGATTTTGAGGCACCCAAATATTGTGCCATAATAGTAATTTCATATGTAGATTAGACACTCAATAGATTTCTTACCATGTATTTTGCTACAGAAATGTCTTAAAACAGAGAAAAAAGGTAATTTTGATTTGCTTATATTTCAATATAAAGCATAGGCTGAATTTCATATTGGCTCCTATACAAAATTAGAATTTTGAAATTAGAGAATGGTCTTTATCCCAGAAAATTTCTCAGCTTAATCCTTTCAGATGGGAATATTTTTGATAAAGCTTTACATCAGGGCAAAAATCAGAACTTTTGAATTTTTTAGTGACACCTGATAGGTGAAATCTCTCTTGCACCCTTTAATAGAATTCAGTTATATTAAACTCCATGAGTACTACCTGCTGATTGGTTGCAACAGAATTTGTGATTTTTTAAGCCAACAGCAACAAGGTAATAATTGGTAATAGTGCTGCAGGGGATAGAAAGGGCTAGAGCCAAATACTTAAAGTGGCAGTTCACTGGTTATTGAAACTAACTATGAGTAATAGTCCAATTAGAAATGTCGTATTAAAATGCGGCAGGTAGTCCTTTGGGAGTTAAGAGCCATATGGTCACATTAAAATGTTACTGTCTTAGACACTGCACATTCCAGGTCAATCGCTACCTTACAGTCTATTAAAGGGGAAATGACCCGATTTAAGTATTAAGTTTTCATCTTGATAGAATGGCCTCCGCCGCCTCCGCACCCAAAAACCCCATCTGTAAAGTTTCGCACCGGAATTGCTATTAATTATACGTGTTGTAGTAGTGTCTGTATGGACAGTATGACTAAATATCCGAATTTGTCCTTGGTTGCTTTCAGTCGCGTCGACTTGGCTGAGGGTGTTTGGATACCTATACTTTGCAGGCAGACATGGCACAACTCTATTCTTTTTATGATTTTTTCGCCTTTTTTTTCCTGATAGTGCCTTTAACTAGGATAGAATTTGAACAACCAGGGTAATCACCAAGAAAGCCTTTAAGTCGTTCAATTCCCTCACATTTTCTTTCATCTGTCAACACTTTATTTGATACCTTCAGTACCATACATTTCCCTGCATAGCAGCAAGTTGACTCCAAATAAACATACCTCGTATTCTAAGTCTTACTAGGAACTCTTTCAGCAACACATGTGTATCTACTTGCCTGATAATGATTCATGTAATCTTCCCCCGTCCTACAACTTCAAACTTGATGAGTGCTATACCTGCATCTCGTTGGTGCACGCTCACTGTGACGAGGTCTACTTACTGTAATTGCAGTGAGCTAGATGGGTAATTATCTGGGTAATTACCCGGGTAATTACCCTTACTCTCTTATACTTAGTTCCTACGTTACACACAGGATATTGCAGCCTTTTAACACTAGCTACACTTCCAAAGAGACTTCCACTTCAAATTCCACTTGTTCACTGAATTACTGTATGGTCTTTTGAACATTCTTCACTACCTAACCTGCTTGAGTTAAAGACACTATCAGTGATTTCTCCGAATGAGTCAAAATATTTAAATTTTCATGAATAGCTTAACCCTTTGGGAACTAGTCCATTTTTGTATACGTTTTTAAACATAATTCAGTATCTTTAGAGGTTCCACATGTTTGCAGGTGAGTTGGAAAGCCATCTAAAAACACCAACCGGCCTATAGGTCTTGTTTCGAATCATTTCGAATACATTTTTCATGCTAATCTGAAGGTGCCAGGAAATGAAGACGTTGTTACATTTGATGCCAAAATTGCATTAGTAATTGTTGACAGCGACTTTAGTCGACGTAGTTCTCAAAGGGATTAAAAGGGAAGGATAAGGCCTGTAGAATTCTCATAATTTACTTTTTCCAACTGAAGAATGACAGAAAGGGAGGAAAATGCAGTGTGCAAAGATACGGAATCCCCATTCACATATGTGTGTGGTTACATGTGTACGGACACAATGACTAAAAATATCCAATTTAGTCTTTATTAGGTGCTTCTGGTCTTATATTAGTAGGGGTCTGTACGATATCTGTAATTTTTCACAAAGATGCCAAAAAATCGGATTTTGATATTTGATTTTTCTTGATTAGCAAATCACTACTTAGTGCCTTTAATACTCGAAGGTTGTTGAAAATTTCTGGAGATACAGTGAAGTAGTGCATAGAGGACTGGACTTGTGATCATAAATGTCAGCAATCAGTTAACACCTTTCTAAAATGGAGTATTTAACTTTGAAACAAAAATTTCAAAATGAAGGTCTGCATGTGAAGAGTGTGCTTATAGCTCAGAGGTAAAATGGTAAAACATACAAATGGTAATCTACTCTGTGGTTTTTGGCCAAATCAAAGAGTGAAATGAGCCTACATCAGGTGGGTGGGGGGGCTAATTTCTACTTTACCTCACTTGCCCCTCTCCACCCAGGAGTAAACAGATTATGTAATCTGTGGAAGGAGTAATGATCCCCTACACGAAACATATCATCACCATAAAAGGGGCTCGTGTCAAAATTCTCTTCAATTTTGGACCTCTTCATCCACAAATCAAGCAAGAAGTGGCCCTTTTCGGCCCTTTTGTGAATTTTCCACCTTGCGTACTCTCTTAAAAACCAAGATGAAAAAATCAATCTAAAAGATGGAGTTGAGGGAAACATCTTAAAAATCGATTGAAATTCAATGGATTGGTTTGATGTCTCAATCTTAATTTGGACTTTTCCCCCCCTCAATCTTTCCAATTTAGAGGAGTAGGGGTTGGTTTCGCAGTCAGGTGGCAAAAATCAGGAACATGGCCTAATGCCTAAAATTACAACTTTGAGGTGATTTTACTTTGTACCACTGGCTGTTTTTATCTAATGTATTTTATTCTATGATATTTTACGTAATTATGCCAAATGAAAACACCCCGTTACCACAAACATAGATGATATCCGGGGCTGATATGGGCAGAGGATAGGCGGTACCGATAGTCATGTTTAGAGTGTCCGCCCCATCCGGATTTTCGACTGAGGCGCCGATGGGAAAGAAATACGATACTGTAATTTTCTTTCATTTTGTTACAGGATTTTGCCGTAAATGCACTGTCATATGTACAGCGTGTGTGTGTGTGATAGCGGGTGTGATAGTAACTAATTATTACTATTGCACAATGTATAACCGCATTTTCACGTTGCAATGTCACCCTTAATTGTAAAACAATAGAGTAAAAATGTTGCAAGAACCTGAAAATAAAATGCTTAAAAAAATGACAACAGATAGATCAGTTCTTATTTTCTCTAGTGTTTTTCGTGGGTGTCTATTTTTTAAGATTTGAGTAACATGACAAATGAAGCTCGGCCTCAATAAACGATACATGATCGCAATGACAGGTAAGATTACGTACACCCCCTCATGTTTAACAGCTTTATGCACTTTCATGTCAGGACTTGGTCATCACAATCATTTAATACACATAGCTTCCTATACTTTCTTTGTGCATCACTTGACTCAGTGTATTTGTATTTACAGGATTTTATGTCACATATTGACACAATTAAATTGAATTTGCGTAACACAGTTATCGCGAAGTGTTTGGCCTATGTTGCAGTAGTAATTAAAGCACACGGTGGATGTCCACAAGTTTTTAAAAATAAACAACTAAAAAAACACCAAAAAACAGCCAAAAAAGGTAAACAAAAAAGCCATGATACAAAAGACCACACACCGTGAGTATATACAGAAACCACATTTCCCTTTGTTTTCCGCGCGTTTTAGGAGAAATAGCAACTAGGTGGCCAATATCATGACTAATCACTTAAACGCTCGCAATATACAACCAGAGCATGTATTTCAACCCACAAAAGATATATTGGACAATTTCATGTGCCCAACATATGAAATAAGAAACGGAAACGATGAATTAAAAGTACTTTCAAGCGGTACTTATAATGATTATTAGTGGGAAAGTGCGGAAAACTTGTACAAGTTGGTCTCACACACCTACAGCCTATACGAAATGGTAGTAGCAAACTTATACATAATTTCTAGTTATCCTCATGATGTTGCCTTTTAGTGATAATATTGAAGATAATTCACTCTCTGCAAAGAAAATGATGTTAACGGGATTCTTTGTTCAACACCACCTACCCCCGACGAACACCACCGTAACCCACAGCCACCCACACACCCCCTCCTATCCAAACAGTTGCGTTGTATCATAAGCTTCCTTCTGGAGAGCGGTCTAAGCGTGGACGTTATTGATTTTACTTTTGGATAGCTATTGGTTCGCGGTTCGAGTCCAGCGGTAGCCCACGACTTTCAGCACATTAAATTACACGAGAGAAGATCATTTTCTTTACTTACGGCACCTGGGCATTGAAGTTTATGGAATGGGAAGTGAATTCATCAGATTTCAAACTTTCATCCAAATATTCATATAGTTCATTTCGCAGTATTCAGTGATTGCAAGATCAGGCAACATCAAGAGTTTGGGGGCAGTTTGATTGTAATTAAATGATCTCAAAAAAAACAATGGGATTTTAAAAATATATATATCAAAAACTGGTACTTAGGACGGAAATAGATCACAATTTATAAAAAATCAAGTTGATTTTTAAAATAGTAGAATCGAAAATCAAAAGACAAACCAGTGAAACTTATCAAGAAAACAGAGCATTACAAATAATCGAGAAAAAGTACGCGAGCAGTGTTCAAGCAAACACATCTACATGTGATTATGTGACACATTTCAGGAGCAAGATATGAATTAAAGAAAACGCGAAACGACGAGGTTAGAATGTTTTTCAAACGGTTATTTGAAAACGATAATTAGTGGCAAATAGGCAACTTAAAAAAACGGTCTCACAGACCTACAGACTTTATTACGAAATGATATCTGGCGAAATTTAGGGAAAACATTTTAAATTTGTATTTGTTTCCCTGATGTGCCTTTTACTGCTACCACTGAAAAAAATTGGAATCACTGCTAGATATTTATGCTTAAAGGATTCTTTTGATGAAACATTACTGATTCCATCAACGACTAGCATATCAACAAATCGAGTCTGGGTCTGTACGCTTCTCCGTGGCGCAAGCGGTGAAGCGATGACATTATTGGTTTTACTTTTGGAAGTATGTTGTGTCAGTTCGAGTCCGGTGGTGGTGGCCCACCACTTTCGGCATATGTAGTATTCAATTCTGGTGATCATCCTCTTTAATTTGGTTATGTAGGCTGTACAAGGATGCTTCTCTGGGTTCTTTTACGTGGTTTTCCAGGAGTTTTACCAGTTTAAAGGTTCTGAGTGATGCTGAATGCATCGTTTGATAAAATTAAAAGTTAGAAATTAACAAGGTGTTTCCTTAATGTAAAGGGCAAAATACCGCAATTGATAGTGGTCTCTTGTTAAAATACGTCTTACTGACTGCAAAGCAGTACTCATTTTTTCTTTAAAAACGTGTAAAATAACAGTGTATCTTATCAACAAAAGGACACTAAAAATACATCACATTTTAGGCCTTTTGAATTCTATTCTTTGTGAAAAGGGCCTAAAATTGCAGAACCTTACAATCTGCATAAATCTCACTAAATGAAGGAGATAAAAATGTCGAAAAGCACTGAACGTTTTTAAGTCTAATAAGTATAGGGGAGTCAAAAAAAAAACTGACCCCGATTTGTCCGCCATTTTTGAATTTTAAAGTAAATATATTTAACACATGTGGTGTCATCTGAAAGCCTATTTCATATCTTTGATTTGCTGCAAAGATCCATTCATATCGGTTTGGTATAGACGAGCGACAGTCGTTTGATCAAGTAGTCTCTTTCGATGCTGTCCACGGATTCACTTTGCTTAGTTGGGCGCGTGCATAGAGACTGGACTTGTGATCATTAATTTCAGCAATCCAGTTAACCTTTCTAAATGGAGTTATTTAACTCTTGAAACAAAATTTTCAAGAGTGAAAGTCTGCAGTGAAGAGTGTCTTGCTTTAGAATCCAGAGGTAAAATTGTAAAATACAAGGGTAATCTTACTACTGTGGTTTGGCCAAAGGTGAAATGAGCCTACATCAGGTGGGTGGGGGGGGGGGGGGGGGGGCTACCACATTTTATTTACCTCACTGCACTATCTAACCAGGAGTAAAACAGACTTTGATTGATACTTGTGGAAGGAGTACATGATCCCTACAGAAAAATATCATTGCACCTAAATGGGCTTTCTTGTCAAAATTTCTCTCAAATTTTGGACCTCTTATCCAAAATCAAGCAATAAGTGGAACTTTTCGCCCCTTTTGTGGAATTTCCCATGAGTATTCTCTTAAAACCAAAGATTGAAACAATCAATTAAAGATTGAGTTGAGGGAAACGTCTAAAATTAGATTGAAAATTCATGAAATTGGTTTGAATTTTTGATCTTTAAGGACTGATTTCTCAATTTAATTGGACTGTTCCCCACCTAATCTTTCCATTTAAGAGAGTAGGGGTTGGTTCGCAGTCATGTTGCAAAAAATCAAAGAACATGGACTAATGCCTAAAATACAACTTGAGGTGATTACTCTTTACCACTGCTGTGTGTTATCTATTGTATTTTATTCTATGATATTTTCAAGTAAATTAGGGCCAAATGAAACACCCCTTTTTTACACAAGACATAGCTGATATCCGGGGATGATATTGGCAGAGGATAGGCGGCGCGTTTACGATAGTTGTTTAGAGTGTCGCCCATCGGATTTTCAAGGCGCCGATGGGAAAGAGAATTACGATCCTGTAATTTTCTTTTCTTTTTACAAGTATTTGCTGTAATTGCCACTGTATATTTCAGTGCTGTTGTGTTGTGTTGTGATAGAGTGTGTTTGATAGTAACTACATTATTACTAATTGCGCCAATGTATACACCGCTTTCAGTTGCCATGTCACCATTTAATTGTAACACAATAGAGTAAAAATTTTTGCAAGAGAACCTGAAATAAAATCTTTGTAAAAAAATACAACATAAGATCATTACTCTTTTCTGCTAAGCTGTTTTTCCGGTTGGTGGTCTTTATTTTTTAATATTTGAGAAAATGGACCAAATGAAGCTCGGCTCAATACACGATACATGATCCGAATGACAGGTAAGATACGTACACTCTTTCATGTTTAACATCTTTATGTCATTTCTGTCAGGACTTTGAGTCATAAGATCATTAATTACCACATAGCTCTATACTTTGTTTGTGGCATCACTTAACTTCAGTCTTTGTGTTTGTTTTTTATCAAGGACTTTTAAGTCACATATTGGACACAAGAAATTTTGAATTTGCGAACAAGTTATCGTGAATGTTTGGCCTATGTGCTTTGCGTATATTTGTATACCAGTACCACAATGTTCGGACTAATAGACTGGTACCTTGCCGATCATAGCGCTTTGCAGATAAGTTAGAACCCGATGGTTTATGCGTGGCAAAAAGAGTTAGAGTGGTACAGCGAATATCAGCTGCGGTCAAACTTACCAGAGCACAATAAAATGTATACAACGAAAGGTCACCGATTTAATGTAGACTTAGCCTAAGTTGTTATAACGCCCTGCTATAATAGATCAAGTGGCGTCTTACTACGCCGTACGTCGAGGTAGGTGAATTGAAAAAGAAACCTATACGGATTTGTACAGTGTGTTTCGATGCAAAAATAATGGAGATGTTCATGATTGTAAACAATTGTCTTTCACTCTTTGGAAATCTTGAAGAACAATACTACAATGCACATTCGGACTTGTATCTTTACCTCTACGGATCTATAATACAATTCTTTTTCGTCTAAAACTATCACACAGTTCCTAAATCTAACTTCTAGGAAAGGCACCATGTTATTTCGTTTGTTCCATGCAATACTATGGAAAAATTTCTAGAACCATAGCAAAGCATGGTCTCCGACCGTGCGAAAGTATACATGGACAGCGTCCAATTCCAGTAACATCAAATGGGCTTTGAAGGTCGATGGATGTCGCCTCAGGCCCCACAGCTCCAAACAAGTAAGTCGTGTGATCTTGGTTTTTAAATTTGTGTACACAAGAATAGGAGTTTGATCCCAATGCTAACCGAAGAGAATTAGATGCTCTGGATCGGTAGCTTATTTTAAGCTTAGCTTAGGGGACTTGAGCTAGGAAAGTAAATGACTCACCTCACACAGTCTACCACAATAGTACCATGTCAATAGCCATTACCCTCACTCTGCCATAGACATAAGGGTTGGACACTGCTCATTTTCAGAAATCAATATGTGTTACAAGTACCAGACATCATGCCTCAGGAGGTTAGACTTGTTAATTTTTACTCATCACAGTGAACTATGGTTACAGGTACAGCTCAGTTTGCTAAAGCACAATTGACCATCTAATATTTATAGAATATTGAATGGTTTGAGTATGATAACAAGAAATATTGCACGAGAGAGAAATATGGTCGAGGCCGAAGACGAGTAAACAATATTTTTCTAGCAAGTGCAATCTTCTTGTATCATACGAAAAAAAGACAGTCCATATTATTATTATTATTTTAATATCAGCTGACTCAAGTCAAACCTTGCATTGTACAGTGTTGTAGTCCAAAAGCTCCCAGTCAGTTAAAATATGCCCGGAATGCGATTAAATCAAAGATTCAAAAAAATATGTATACTGCGGGGGACTTTTACCGTAATGTACAATACAAAGATTTATTTGCCCCACTCGGAAGCCTGGTATAAATAATAATCAGTATTGATGATACTTTATCTGACCATATTTTGTTATAGTATGCGATCCAGGTGTTGTCTGCTTTGGTTACTAATTGGTATTTCAACATATCTCTGGACATTCAATAAATACCAAGATAGATATCAGTGGTACAAAGCCGCCAAAACTGCAGAAAGTTGATTGTATAAACTGACAGTTTAAGTATAACAATAGCCAAAGTATGATAAACAAAAAACATTACGAATACAAGGAGTTCCCGTGTATCACTGCGTACAAACAAGGTACCACCAGCACCCAAACGTACCACTAGAGTGTCACTGGAACCAGCAGGGCACAATTGTACAAAAAAAAAAATGTAAGTCCTCTTGGCCTACCAAAATTTCATACCACTGATATCAAAGGTGTAACTCACTATTGTTTGACCAGTTTGATTATGGCAAAAGTGGATAAAGATAAAAAACATCATAACAAACAGTTTGACAACTGATTTGGGTGGTTAGTCCACTTTCAGGTCTTGAAATTGGCTGTGAATCTATTTGATGTCATTTTGACATGCTATATATTGGAACGCAAGCTTGGCGGGGGGCGGGCGCCGCTATGTCTGGTGCAACTGGTAGCAAAGGGTTATCACGGGTCCTTGAATGGTTACAGCCGGATCAATGGCTGAAAATGGAAAGGGTATCACACCTGGTATTTATTATAGTCCATTTTTCAACCTCGTGCGGTGGGTGATGTCATTTGATGACTGATTGTCATAACTTTGATGCAGCTTGTACGCATTGCGTAAAGAAATGCCGGTCTTTTGCGCATGTGCAAAAATGCCGTTGTTTAAGCCAGCGCGCTCGGGTACTGGGCATTGCAAACCAACAAATCTCGCACTGACGTCACTTGCACGGAGGTAGGGAAATGGAGTATAAAAGGGGTACCAAAGAGTACTGGTGTGGAATGGTCTTTGAAAGGTATACAGTTATCAAAGAAAGGGTGTCGATGGTACCAACCAAAGCTTCCACTGGTAAAAGAAAAAGGTAATAAACACGAGTACTGATGTAGTCGGAGGGTAAGCAGAGGGTTGCATATAGTTGTGTTAAGTCACTATACCAAATAAAACAGATAGAGCCCCAGGCACCAGAGAACTTGGTACGAGCGGGACCCACTATAACAATTGTTCATCTTACCACTGGTAATAGGTCAGGTCAGGTTTCCTTGAGGCCGCCTACTGGTATCCTGGTGGTAACCAGTACTACTGTACCGTCCCAGGGAAGAGTTAGCGGGGCTAAACCGACACCCCCCATCAGGTTTCAAGGAAATCTATGAGGAGGGTAGCTGGTTACCATGGAGAATGAAAAAAAAAAAGATATTACCTCCAAGGAGTAAGCTCTGGAGAGCTAATGCTGACCATCCAGCACTGTTTCTTTTTATCATGCTGCCTTGCAAGGTGGGCATGGTTGCCCAAAAACTGTGGATTGGCATCAGGATGGGCATCCGCGTCAATTATCTTTTGCTCCAATAAATCATCACCCTAGCAGTGATATCCGAGCCACCGTCGTTTACAGGGACCAAAACAGATTTAACACTTGGTTTAAAAATTAAGTATTGAAGAATGAATAGTCCATATCTCTAATCAACTCTAATTGTATGTCGAACCTAATAACCATTTGATTACCCAGGACAAGACACAGGCAGGATAGGGATATGTCCATATCTGGCAACATGACATACATGTGTCATAATGGAAGTATGGATGTTTCGTTGGTTAAGTAGACAGAGTATTTTTGAATTCATTTCAATATTGAAAAAACATCATGTGTGTGGGGGAAATCTCAAAATTTTACATGTTGAAAAATTGAGTCTAAACCTTTGAACATGTATGATCCAAATGCCCAATTTCATCATTAATGTATCCACATTCCGTACCCTTTCCTGTCCCGGATCTCCATTTATTAGAATGACATTTATATCCATCACTAATTGCTAATTCTGTACACCAAATAAATCCATCATTCTCTTAACGAACATTATTAGCAGGTGGTAGTATGCCAATCAGTTCATCATTTTAGTAATAAAAGAGTATTGATGGATACATAAACTCTAGGATATTAAGTGCCGAAGATGGGTATTCACACAGTTCAATACAAGTACTTTATGAATCCAAACAATCACAAAAAAAGGCAAAGCATCTCAATGACCGTGATTAACTCTAACAGGGGAAGGAATCCATATTTTAAACTTTCCAAAACAACTCATTAAAGAATGTTTTAACCAATGTTTATTTAGTAAAAAGTTATCAAAACTCCCCAAGGGGCCCATTGGTATTAGCCTACAATGGGCGTAATGTCTTTGTGTTTCATCCCAATTTTCTTAAAGTATATTTCTGTCTATTACGGAATTACCAATATTTTTGTCAATAGATGGTTTGATAAACATCCATGCAAAAAGTATTCTTCAGTACATTTAATCCCTCTTAGCCAGTATGGGACCAACCTTAATTAAATCAAAAACAATTACAAGGCATGCTTTCTCACTTATCATAAAACTATCCCACTCAACAATCTGTTCAGAAAGCAACAGGATTATGGGCAAGATTCTGCCAAAGTACTATCTCTTTTTTTTGCCATTTCTTCAATGACTTTTAAATCAGACGAATGAAGATGTCAAAATCTTTTGCTCCAGTATGCTGAATGGTCTTTCAAGGAAACAGTTACCAGAAAAAAACCATCTAGGATGACGATTCCGTTCGAAAAACTGAAAACTGTTTCTGGATTTAATAGTAAACCTGTACATGAAGTAAGGTTCTAACAGCTACTCCACCAAGGACTTGGCACTAGAAGCAAACTGGTGTAATTTTCATACGAAACAATAACCAGCAGCACACCTTTTCTATTTTAGAGCCTACCGATGATAATGTTAGAATCGGTTGTTAAAAAAACACCGTAGTGAGATGCAGTACTGTGAAAATCTTATCCATGAATAATCCTTTGTTACACTTCCTAGTTCGCCTTAACCCTTTCCAAGTATGGGAGATAGGGATTTTTTGAGATGGCTTCCCAAAATTATCCATTTGGGAAGCCATCTCAAAATATACTCTACACAAACTAGGCTTGTTTGGACTCCTTTGAATGCCATTTTTCTGCCGATTCCAAAATAGGGTCGTGAAAAATAATAAATTTGAAAATTTGAAAAAAAGGAAAATACCTGATCTTTGCTCCAATCAGATTCCCCTGTAGCCCAAAGGGTTAATAAGGTATCACACACAGTTTTACCATACCCATCACGCTGTTAATGATAGAGAACCACCACACTGGTGGTGGAAATGAAACCACAGT
The DNA here is from genome assembly GCA_023653785.1 of Ophioderma brevispina. Taxonomy (NCBI): domain Eukaryota; kingdom Metazoa; phylum Echinodermata; class Ophiuroidea; order Amphilepidida; family Ophiodermatidae; genus Ophioderma; species Ophioderma brevispina. The sequence goes on from JAMKCH010085415.1 coordinate 40,916, forward strand.
GTGCCAGGGTAACAAATCCTGAGATTTAAATGTATTCATAAAAACAGGCCAAGCTGTAGCCATGGCAACAGTGTTTATGAACATTGTGTACAAACAGGAGACCAATTAATTGAACGCTACTCGTTTGAACTTAGAGATCTCGTGACAGATGCTAATTGGGTTTTTCTTTGATGGTGTCAGTTGAAGAAGCCACTGTGTACCTGTATGGCTCTAATATACATGTCAGCACTAAAGGATTAGAAAATGAAAGTCGTTAAAAACAGAAAAGAAAGCAGAAGCAAAGCCTGATCTGATTTTGAGAATTATAATGTTGTGTTATGACACAAAAGATTGGGTAGTAAATATAGGGTAAGCCTGAACTTTGGTAATGCGGGAGTGCACTTCTTAATTAAAACCAATTATGTCTCTATCTGTTTTAGCTCTATCTATTTGATTAAAGCGATTTATGGTATTTATAAATCTATCGGAACCCTATATAATGAACAATATCCCTAAATTAACTGTTTTTCATGGCCATTGGAGTATTCCTTGACGAAAAAATCCAGATTTATTCCGATCAATACACACAACTGTACAACGATAATGGAAGTACTCATGTTCATTCCCTGTGGTATATTTACAACGCGATGCATACCGACGAAACAGAAAGCCAGAGAAAATATATCCCATACGGCATATATAACCTGCAAGTTGGCCACAAGCCTCATCCTTTTGAACTTCATTGAGCACACAAAGTATAGAGCGAAGTCGGTTAGAATTTTTTTTTGCAAAAAAATACACTTTTAAACCTCAGTGATATGAGAAAAATGTTAAGAGGGGTGTTTTAGATACATTTTGTGATTAACAAAGGTTGTTTTTTAGTGGCCTCCTCAACACTAACAATCATGAACGTGGACAATTTGAAAAAGGGGTCGCAGAAATATTATTTTTATCGCAGTCCACTGTTACCACTGATCTCCTATACAATGGATTGGTTACACAACAGTAATTGTTAATTAGAGGAATGGAGGCAACGGGCGGGCTCGGGTCTGTACCGGACACAATACCATTCCAGAAGAGAAACTGTGTACAACGAAGTTGTATCACGGGTGCACGGTTTAGAGACATGGCATCCCCTACGGGCAAATACAATGAGCTCACTGAATGGCTTTTTTCTTTAGTCTGTTATGTCGCTATCCACATTCACAGGGAACCAATTTTGTATTTAATGACCGGCTCCTGAACCACCTGCTTGGGCGCTTATTGGATGACCAATATGGCATTCAGTGCCTGAATTACGAAGCCCAGGTTTCAAGCCTGTATAGAGAGTAAGATTTAGAAAAACCCACTAATGCGTGTGGTCAAGCACTCTATGAACTTTTCAATGTACCGAGAAGGCTTCTTTGTATGATGATGTAGACGATTTCCCATTTTATTTTAAAAACTATATTTCTCAGATCCTCAGGGATTTTTTCATTTTATAAAAATAAACGTCGCGGTTCTCGAAAACCGATTAAAGCACCTGGCATGCGGTTTTAAAAAGTTTTTAATAACAGCTGCAAAGCCCCCCTTAAAAACAACAAAAATTTCCCTCTTATTTAAAACCCCCAACAACCCCCTTTTAAACATGGACAACCCCCCCTTATTTACCTCCCCCTTAAACGCGGTTGCAAACCCAACCTTAAGCCCAGAAAACACCCCCTTCTGTAACTTCTTTTTTTAAACCCGGACAAACACCCCTTTTAAACCCGCGAACTAACCCACTAAACACACACAATCCCCCTTTAAGCCCAACAACCCCCTCCTTAAAACACCGGGACAACCCATGGTGGCAACGTCCTGAGCAATGCATACGCACGATTGCGCGCATAAGTGCATGCGTGGCATTGTGTGCAAGCTGCGCATGGTATACGCGTTAGTTAGTGCACAAAAACCCTTTAAACCAAAAACCCCCCTGTAAACCCAAAAAATCCCCCTTAACCCCAACCAACCCCCTAAACATGGACCACCCCCCCTTAAACTGTGCAACCCACCTTAAACCACAACAAGCCCCCTTAAGCCCAGACAACCCCCCCCCTTTAAAACGGCACAAACCCTTTAAACTCCGGACCAACACCACTTAACCCAGCACATCCCTTAAGTCCAGACAACCCCCCTTAAACCGGACACCCCTTTAAAAAAACCCAGACAAACCCAACCTTACACCCACAACCCCTTAAACCCAAAAACCCCCTCAAGCTGGACAACACCCCCTTAAACCCGGACAACCCCCTTAAACCTGGATAACCCCCTTAAACTCGTGAAACCCACCTTAACAACAACAAGCACCCTAAGCCAGACAAACCCCCCTTAAACCGGAACAACCCCTTAAACCAGGCGACAACCACCTTAAACCCAACCAATCCCCCTTAAAACCCAAAAACCCCCTTTAAAGATGGACAACCCTCCTTAAACCAGACAACCCCCCTTAAACGGGACAACCCCCTTAAAACCGTTTGCAACCCACCTAAACCACAACAAGCCCCCTTAAGCCCAGGCAACCCTAAGCTGACATACCCCCTTAAACCGGACAAACCCTTAAAACTAATCAGCGCGAGAGTGAGAGTACATGAATTCCCCACACCTCCATCAGTTTCATCCAAATCGGACTTAGGATCTTCAGATAGTTTGTTCACAAGCTTTGTGGGTAAAATACCCAAATTAATTCATTAATATGCAAATTAGGTACCTAATTAGCATAGCCACCGTCTCCATTAATCTAATCAGATGACAGGGCATGGCAGTCCGATCACACCCACCAAGTCAAATCACCATAACCCTTATGGGCTCATGTTATCGCGTTTTCACCGATTGTTGCGGTACAAAATACCACAAATAACTCAAATGAATGATGCAAATTAGGTACCGAATTAGCATATGCCCGCCCATAATCTACTCAGAGGAAGGGATGGCCAGTACGATCCCACCCCCCAAGTCACATCCCAGACACCCTTATGGGTCTAATGTTATCGCGTTCACAAGATTATGTTGGAAAATACCCCAATTAACTCATAATTATGCAAATTAGGTACATATTGCATGATGCACACGCCAATAATATAATCAGATGAAGGGCACTGGCCCAGCCGATCCCAACCACAAGTTAACATCACCATAACCCTTAGGGTCTCATGTTAGCGCGTTAACAAGTCTGGTTGGACGCCGCCGACGAAGACAAGACGCGCCGCGCGCCGACGCCTGACTGATCAGATAAATCCCCTTCTGCTTTTCAGCCAGGGGACGACCATTCTTTCAATTGGTGTGAAAGACTAAACAGGGCTTGTGGCACAAAAATGATAGCGTAACTAATAAACGTTGGAGCGGCTTCTTATCATCTACTGACTTCGAAACGTTAGCGCTGAAAATGATGTTTTCTTCGCAAGGAATACTCCCATGACCATGCAAACCAATCTGCGGTACTTCATATTTATGGATATTTCATGATTATATGTCCGATAGGATTTAAAAAATCCTTTAATGAAACAAATACTGGCAACAGGTGTGAAAACAAAGTATGGAATTCCTTCATTGCTCTCAAATGATTAGTCTTAGGGCATTGGAATGAATACAGAATATTTTACCAAACACAAAATAGCATAGCACAAAACGGATATGAGCCTAAGAGGCGGTGGATATAAGACATCCAGTACAGACCTCATACTATTGATATTAAAACTTCAAAAGGTCTCAGACCAGTCACACAAGGGGGATGCGGTGGGAATCAACTCCAACATATGTTTTCTTGTGTTTACCCGCCTGCTGAATAAAAGTACTCCGGAGTGATTTATTTAACCATTCTGTTTACCACTAAGGGCGTCTGACTTGGACTAATCATTTCAGGTGAGGACTAATGAAAAAAAAAGTTTTACAACCATGTAAAAGTCAATTTGAAAAAAATCAGAGCTGAGGGCACACTATTTTTTCAAAATGTCCAGTTCCCTTTTAAAAAAATCCAAGAAATGAGAAGTCTACTGGCAGACCTGTATCTTCTGCAGACTGCAAAGTACTAATGATGATATGAGGAAATTAGTGTTGGCTTCGCCAGTAATTAAACAGGCTAGGATAGCCTTAATTAATGTGTGTGTGGCAGTCCAATTGCGATTACTAAATTTACTGTACAGTTGTTTTGATGAAAATTTATAAATGAATATAGAATAGATATTTGTCAGGTCAGGGTTTCTTGAGGGCCGCTACTGGTATCCTGGTAACCAGCACTACCTGTCCCGGGCCTGGTTGTCAGTGGCTAAACTGTCACCCCCCCCATCGGGGTTCTAAGGAATCTTGATTAGGATAGCTGGTTACTACCTGGTAGAACTAAAAAGAGATCTACCGCTCGTACTAGGGCGTTGGCTCTGGAGAGCTTTGCAAGCCATCCAGCAATCCAACCAAAGGCATACGGTCAATTATCTTTTGCTCAATAATCCTCACACAGCAGTATTTCTGCAAATGTGAGGTGAATCCGGCCACCGCATAAGGGGGACAAACCAGCTTTTACAATTTTGGTTTTACTACTACTAGATGACAATTGAAAACTTGTTTCATATTTGAAGGTGCCATTTCTATCGAGTTTCCAGCAACCTTCTGTTTTATTCATCTGCTTCACTAGAGATATCCTTGAGAAATACTTATTCACAAAATTAGAGTTTATCCCAAACTAGGCGGTTTTTGTGTTATGAGCACTGCTTGTTTCCTCCCAACGGTCCCATAGGTACTGGTGGGCTGTAATTTCTGTCCGTTTACTTACGAACAGAAAATACAAAATTGCAAATTTCTTACAGATACTACCCAATTTGCAAGTAAGATTAAGTACTGTGGATTACTAAGGCTAACGGTTCAGAAATGATATAAAATCTCAACTTTTCTTATGGTAAGCGTCGGGGGGACAAGGGTTGGTGTGGATCACACGAAATGCCCCTTTAACAGGATTTCTTTTTACAAATTGTGAATAAACTGTTTGCCCTTCTCCCACTACTATCATGCTTGATGAGATATTTTCCTATTTGTTTTTTCCCCTGAGAATAAGGCTCTTCACAAATGAATTTTTAGTTTCCTGTTGCCACCCGCGCCCCTAAACGCCATACGATCCATAATTCATATTTTTCTGAATTCATATTTGTGTTTTCCCTTAATAAGAGGCAAGATTTTTTTTCCAGGTATTTTTCAGATTTTTTTACACAAATTAACCTTACTATATAAGCAAGCTTTCATTCAGAATTTTGCCCTTTTAAAAAATGCTTTTTTCCGACAGCCTTTTCACCCGCCATTTTATTAAAAGTCGGAAGTTTGGAGGGTCGGGCCGGTAAAACCCACAAATACTTGAAACTCCACCATGGGTGGCTTCTTTTTCAAGTAGTGCAAGTCATTAGGAGCCATTTTTGTAATGTAACATAATTTAAATTTGCTGATCAAGTTTCAAACGTGTATATTTCAGAGATCAGGGATGCAGGGTTGAGATAATTCGGCGAAACATGGAGAGAGATGGGTGGGAGGGGAGGGGAAGATTTCTGGATGTTTCCCGGTTGTTTTGGCTACTTTGTGTTTCAATAGTTGATGGGCATTTCCTGCACTCCAAAAACGGCTATTTTGGTATCCAAAATAACAATTGTCAAAATAAACAAATTTTTTACACAAAAGTGGCACACTTGGTGGTTCCCCGATGGTTGGATTTCGCTGTGTTTTTTGGATCATTTGTGTACAATGGTTGTTGACCATTGCTGGAACCAAATCAGCTATTTTGGTTTAAATGATCCAAACTACTATTTTTAAAGAAAGAGGACACTTCGAATGGTTTTCCTCGCCCCTTCACCCCTCGATGGTTTCCAGTGGCGGTTTCCAAGGGTGTTTTGATTTCCTTGTATATTCAATGGCTATTAAGTTATGGCTTGAACTCCAAATTGGCTGTTGGTCCCACATGATCAAATTATTTTGAATAAAGGTAAACACTTTGGGTTAGTTCCCAGATTGTTTCTGGATGGTTTTCCAGTGTATTTTCTTCTCCTTTGTGTAAGCAATGGTTGTTGAGCAATTGCGTGGAACCCAAATTGGCTATGTGGTTCAAGATGGTCAAAATAGTGATTTTTTCAAGAAAAGTTGATACTTTTTGGATGGTTCCTGGAATGTTTCTGTATGGTTTTTCTCAGTGTTTTCGAGTCCTTTGTGTTTCAATGGTTGATGAGAATGCCTGGAATCCAATTCAGTTTGTTTGTTCAAAATAGTCAAAATAATGATTTTTTAAAAAAGTGGACACTTGGATGGTCTCAGATGGTTACGGATGGGTTCCTGGTGTTTTGGCTCCTTTGTGTAGCAATGGTTGTTGATCATTGCCTGAAACTCGAATGGCCATTTCTTGTCCAAATGTCAAAATTATGATTTCTAAAATTAAAATTACAACCCTTTTGGATGGTTCCGTAATGGTTCCCAGTGTTTTTATCTGCCCCTTTGTGTGTCCAATGGTTGAGGAAATTACACCTGGATCCCGTTCAACAGTTTTGTTCAAAATGTCAAATACTTGTTTTTTTTTTTTAAAAGAAAAGTTGCTCTCTTTGGATGGTCCCAAAATTTTTCTGGATGTTTCTGGTGTTTTTCGCTCCCTTCTTCATCAACACAAAACCAAATAGCAAAACAAATTGCCGCATTTCGATCCAAAATGGTCAAATAATGATGTTCAAAGTGACACTTTGGATGTTCTGGACGTGTTTTGGATGTTCCCGGTGTTTTGCTCTTTTGTGTTGCAATATTTGATAGTCACTGTCAGTAGGGACTTTGTGCTACAACATATGGGTGAGCCCATGTTTTACACAATTTTTTTAACATGAGGACCTTTAGTTCCCAGAACGGATTTTTATTTCTCTGACCGTAATGGTAAGTTGTTTTTGTTTTTTTTTGTAATTCATTAATTTGACATCTAAAATGTAAAGGTCGATAACTGAAACAATAAAAATTACAGATGACTAAAATTTGTGGCGGATTACCAAATTTTTATAATTTTGTATCTGCCGGATTGCTAAAATTGTGGCGGATTACCAAAATTTCTACCTTGGTAATCCAGCGGATTACCACATTATTTCTGTATTTCTACGCTGGTTAGAACCAATAGTTACTACTTACTTTGGGTCTGGGTGTCGTTTTCCAATATTTATTTTAGTTTTACAAAGTTGTAGAGTGACCATTGAAATAAACGCTTATACCTACCGTGAAGCAGAGAAATGATTGAGTATGTCGTTTTCAATCGTGATGACCTTTCCCTTATGCAACTTGTGATGAACAAACTTCAATGTAGATCAGGATGAAAGCATTCAGAGCATCTGCTATGCTACACAAGAGTTATTTAACAACCCTTTACCACCTTTCAAATTACTTTCCCACTCAAATCCAACTTTATCAATGTGATATGCTTTCTAAACAGGGAATAGATGCAGTGAGTGGTAGCCTACTTGCTCGGTAGGTAGTTCTGTATCGTGTTTTTTAAAATCTATGTGATAAATGCATTGGAAGTGTAAATTTGCCTGGGGACACGCCCTAAAATAGGTGACGGGATGTGCGCACTATTGACCCCCTTTTTTAACCTCTGCTGTCCATGAAAGACCCCCTTTTTCAACCTCTGTCAATGTATGACCCCCCTTTTTTATTTCAACCTGTCCCTGAAAGACCCCCTTTTTTTTTTACGCTCCGTTGATGCCTGCCATTTTAGAAATCAATGTCACTGAATGACCCCCTTATTTCTATTTCATATCCCTCACAGAAAGCCCTTTTAATGTTATACAATATCAACTGGGGTTGAATGGTTAGAATTTTTTTAAATAACTTAAAAACTATTTTTTTTCACAAAATGTAGAGGCTCAGTGGTTGACCCCGAGAATGACCCCTTTTTTTCCACAAAATGTGAACGGCTCCAGTGATTGACCCCCAGTTTTGGCATCCTCCTCACCAAATACCCCCTTTTTTCCTTTAAGTTCCTCAAGCGAATGCCCCCTACTTTGAAAGTCCAATCCGCACATCCCCGTCACTTTCATATAAGGAGTGCCCCCCCCCGGGGACATTTGTATCGCGTGTTTTGACCTGAAAAAATAATGAAAAATGAAAGTGACCGCCACCCCAATATTTTTAAACCTGCAACAGGACTCAAAAGCCATTGTGCAGGCCTACTGTCCCATGTATTGTAGATTTTTAATCAATAGGAGGTTTGTTTCATTGGGGCCATTTAACACCGTAAAAGAGCGGATAAGGGATTAAATGTGCTCAATAATAGAAACTGACCTCCCTCACCATTTCTGTGTAACAAACCGGCAAAAATTTTCCTTCTCGAGGAAGGAAAATAGCGGAGTCGTTCGGTAACCTCATAGAAACACCACTCCTTCCGGCTAAAGAGTGGCGCATGCATGCTAGGAAACATATTGATAAATACCACCACCGCGTGATCGATCGATCGAGGCCCTACTGTGGAGGCGTTAGACAAGAGAGATGAGGGCCAGCATTCGGTGGTGCCTCCTCAATCTCCTACAGCGCCTCTCGCCGCTTGTACAGTTCCATGTACATTCGAGCCCTTCTCTAACATTCAACGAACATTTAACGCTTTTAAAACAAACCAACAAACCCCATCTAACCTCCTCATTTGCATCTGAATTTTGACTGTAAAATGTCCAAAATCGACATCATTTCTACTATGGCAGGTCCCGCAATATTTTTGTTGAAAAAGTTCAACCCACAATGCTTTGGGTTGACCTCATGTACGACTTTTTGTCCGCAAAGTTTTATGTGATTGATGGACAAGCACCAGGGAGTATTTCCGGTAAACAGCCCCGTCCGACTAGAAACTGACCGTTATACACCTTTTCCTCCTTGCTCTTTTTCCCGGTAAGAGCTTTACCGGTAAAATACAGGATCTTCAATCGAAACAAGCTTACTTAGTGGGGCTTTGTGGACACACAGGTATGTGTGGGTTGTCAGCTATCTTATGTGAGGCAATATTCAAGTTGATAGTGCAATAAGCACACACGTTTATGTGCACGTATACAGTATGTGCAAGGGCTTGTATGGGATTAGTGGTTGGGGGTAAATGGTATTCTAGTCGGTAACCACCCGCGTTACAAAACGTGAGACCTGGACAGGTCTTGAGACTTGCAATATAGGGTATCAATTCAACCTAATCTCCTCAGTCTCACATAGGTATCAAATTTACTTTTCAGTTTCGGGTAGAGTATAAAATCAGAAGATGATTTTTGTGTTGATTCCATTGTCACAGCACAAAAAAGTCCTTAAATAGTTCAAAATTGAGTGTAAATTCCCAGGTTCAATTCCAATGGTAATATTGCTTGACCACCTGGCCTCGGATAAGGTGTCCCTCATAATAAGGCTGGTCTCGGATAGGGTATCCTTTGAACAGATCTGGTCTCATATAGGTCACGCCGGAACCCTTGTAACTCGGGTGGTTACCAGGTTGTTCTGATTTATGCCTATTTTGTTCTCTACTAATATGAGAGCCCCTGGCACTTGTGCCCCATACATCCCATCACAGTACCTACGAAACAAATCTTGCGGTGTTGATGTAGAAGCACTAATGCAATTCAAAGCGATATTTCGTCCTGTGCTATTATCGATGGGTAGCCTTAAACAAGCATTTTTTTGTTTATATCTTGCTGAATGAATGGACATGAAGGTCAAATTTCAAGACAGACAAGGAGGAAATAAGGGCCCTTTCAATCACTGAGAATCACTCATCGATAAACTACTTTCGGGTACATCAGTAGTTCCAAAACGAATTGCACCTTTAAGTATACTTATTTCAGATGTAGGTGGGAGAAGTTTTTACTCAACACAAATGTTTGTGTTACTAGTTGGCTATTAGTGCATCCCTTAGAATCAAAAGAATGTATGGAATGGCCCAGTAATGGTGAACAACACCATTTATTTAAATAATATGCTCTAATTGTGTAATGTACCTTTAAAAATAATGCCAGATTATTAAAACTAGCTGATACTAGCTTTAAAACTAGCTGATACTGGTCCCAGCACAGTAATTTGCAATGCTGTTTGTTAATGCTATGCGGCGAGTGTCTGGGCTCTCAATGTTGAGACAACTACTCATCCCGCTCAAGGGCTCTTTAGGAGTCACAATCGTGGTGCAGTCTCGTGTGTGCAGCCAAACGGACTAATAACACAACAAACATCAAATGCCAATGATTAGATGCAAAATACATAGGAGTTATGCTCTCTTTTCCTGTTCTTTTTAAAAATTTTCCATCTTCAAGTGGAGAGCTTAGTGACATGGAGACTTGAAATGAAAATTTGACTTTCAAAAACATTCTAAAAATATCTTTTCACTCTGCTTTTTGAGAAGTACTGAATCATGCTACAATCCGGGGGGGGGGAGGCAGAGGCACTGACATTGGAAAGAGGTATGTGCGGCCTTAAGACCCCCATTTTGTGTCTCTCCAGCAGTTCCCAAGACCCCTAGTTGAAGTATAATTAAGTTCTTAAGGTCCCCTTTCAGACAATTGTTTGCCTCAGAAGCTGACTTTAGCCAAATATTTCAGCTCCAAGCCTGAAATTTCTCAAAATGTCAGTTCCCAAGCCCCCTACTTTCAGAGAACCAAAATTCATGTTCATAAGCCCAAGTAGTTAAAATCGGGGGCCGCACATCCCCACCTGAAAACAAAAGCACCTCAGTGAAGCTTTCAAATAGATAACCTTGTTCACAATAAACCATGTCCCAAAATTGTTCTGATTTTGACCTCAGACCTGCCTAAGTTAACTAAGCTGGAACAACTCACAACACACTTCTGTGCATTATGGCTAGCACAACACACAATGTGTAAGTTGTTACACAAGATGACAGCAAAACTGCAGTGCCAGCCGATATGCATGAGTAATGAACTACCTTATTATGTCATCATTAGAAACTAAAAGTCGCCATTCGAAGGGTTACATAACTCCCTGGTTACTGGATCGCGCACCTTTTTGGAATGTTATTGCACGCCATAGACTTGTAGTGATCATTTTGATCGTGGTGCATTGCAGGACTCAAAAGCGTAATCCAGTGATATAGTAACGGACCAGATTACCACGTAACACTTCGCATGGCGAATAGAGCATTTCATACCAAACTTGATTTTAGTGTAATTCAAAGATATCCTAAAAAAATGATTTACTCTGAACTGATTTCTCCTCTTTTGTGATATGATAGGTTCTGGTGTACAGTGTTCGGGTCTCACAGTATGGAGTATTACTATTCAGCTTAAATAGCTTAAATCGAACAATAGGATTTCCTAATACCTGGTCACATAAGAGGGCACTATTCGAAAAGGCCGTATATCTGCATATAGTATAGTGGGAATCTAACAATTTCGATTTCGTGCAACATATACCGTCCTGTTCGGATGTGGCAGTTGGTGTTCAAGTGTTCTGAATTTCCCCTGTAAAACAATTTATTGTGTGCTTTGGTTGAATAAGATAAGTTACAAACAATAGGATTTCTTTGTTTTGAAGTATCCATTTCATTGGCACCAAAAGAACAAGTAGGACGCGCGTGCTAACTTATGCAACTCGCCATGCCCGTATAGCGAATACGTAAACCGTATACTTCTATGTGAACCCAGCCTTAGGAACTTCTTTGTTAATTGGAATGACTCATATAGAAAAATAAGTTCTTGGAATTTATTGCTCCAATAAAAGGTAGGTTCCCCCATTTAAACTATTGTGATTCAGAATAATATCATGTTTTATGGGAATGCCTCTTTTCACAGGTTTTCAGTTTTATTACTTTTATCACTAACAAATTTTCATTAACATTAAATAGGTCCATACTTCAAAATTAACCAAGTTAGGTTCATAGCCTATAAACATGGCAAATTAACATAGAATTGTATCAATTGATGCAATGTGATAGCACAGAAGATGCTCTAGCATACATTGATTTTCTGTAATGTGTGGACAAACAATGGCCTGGTCTTAAGCTTTTTTGTCTTTAAAGACACTATCAGTGATTTGCTAAATCAGAAAATTGAAAAAAATCATCAAAAATCAGGTTTTTGCATCTCTGTAGCAAGTATATGTGTCCTAACATATGGTACCTAACAAGTGATATGACCAAAAGCAGCCCAATAATTTAGACAAAATTTGATATTTTAGTCATTACTGTCCGTACTGACACTTACTACAACACGTAATTCATATCTTTGAATACAGCTGTTTTCTTCCTTTCTATCAGTTTTTCAGTTGGAAAAAATAACTTATGAGAATCCTACGGATCACTGATAGTGCCTTTAATCACGATTAGCCAGTCTCTTTTTAACCTGGTTATGCCAGGGGGTCTGACCTGATAGGAGATAAGAACACACTGTAGTCAATGTGAAGGCCTGCCACAACTCGAGCTTTAAGGGACCGTTCATTATTTATGAGGGAGGGGCTGGGAGAAATAAAGGGAGTTATATGATTTTCTACTTGATAAATAGGGGTTTATGTGATTTTATTTTTTCTGATGGGGGTCATGTTAAATTTATTAATCAATAAAACAAGCACCTACATTTCTCTCGCACTAATTTTAAAGTCTTGATCTTCATAAGTTTTTGAAATAATGTTGACAACTCAACTTCATCCAATTGAGAGTGTATGTGTGGGGAACTTTGTAAAAATATGTGATTCAGTAGCAGGGGGGGCATTCGCCCCTAAATTTTTTTCTTGCCCCCCCCCCCCCCCCCCCCCGGCCGAAAGAAAAATGAGGGATTTTGGGCAAAATTTTGCTACTTTAGCAGTATTCAGTAAATTTTGGGTATGTAATTTTCCAAACAAGTTTCAACTTTTTCTGCCCCTTCCCTTGTAAATGATGAACCATCAAAGCAATGTGCCCTCTTGCAGACTATAATATTTGGCCCAAAATCTTGCTATGAATATCATTTATTATTAAATTAGTTTATAGTTTGGTCAAGATATTGTCCAACTTGCAGATTAATCACAATTTACTCTCATTTCTACTTCACTTGACTACCAGGTCGTCCAATTGACCAACGTGGAACTGCTATCATATAACTGCACGTAGGCTACATATTTGTTATAGGTCATATTTCAAGTCCTATTTCCAACCTCAAGAAATTTAAAAAAAAACTCTACTTTAACATTACCAAGTAAAAACCACCACCAAATGGAGTGTAATAAAAAAAGAGAAGCGATAAAGCCAGATAGAGAGAGGGAGAGAGATCGCATATGCCACCTGAACTAAAAATATAGGCCAGCAATTTAAATTAATCTTGACAAACATAACGTAAACAGATGGCATAACCTTAGGTGTAAGATAAACTGGGAGCGTTGGAAATCAATACGATGCTGTGGTTACACACCTGACGTTCATGTACACATGAAACATGCATAATGTGGTGGCTTGCTTGTGGTCTTAACATTGCTAAACATAACCTGTGTGCAATGTGATCATAACTATCCCAACGAGATAAATGGACCCTCTCTGGATTTATTTTGTGTGCTGATAAAAGTGGAAAATTTTGAGCAACTGCTATTATTAAAATTATTTCTGTATACCACTTTTGAGAAATGGTAAACTGATTTAAGGTATTTAACCCCCAGGGTTCTATTGGCCAATTACCGTAAGGACTCGGGTATAAGCTCACCCCCCCCCCCAAAAAAAAGGAAGATTTTACTTCAAAATAGGGGTGGGCTTATACCCGGGGAGGAGCTAGAACTTGGGAGCAAATATCCGATACAAAATTGCAATATCATTTCAAGAGCATATTATTCACCAGATACCATTTTATACACTTTTGTTGTAGCAGATATTAAACATTAAAAATACAAACTCAAATTTCACATCACATTCCTCAAAGTAATTCTAGTAAACAAGCCATTCCAATGCATTGGGCCCTACTTTGATGGCTCTATAGTTCCAAGTTTTAAAATGTGATTTTGTTTGTGTAATTACTGCCACATTGTTTCCTGAATGCTAAAATTACCACCTGGGCTTATACCCGAGTGTATGCTAGCTCCTGTATATTCTTTAAAAATTGGGGTATATACCCAAAGGTGGGCTTATGCCCAAGTGGTTACGGTATATTGGTTATACATTGCTAATATACTGTAAAAGTGATAATTTTCGCGCGTGTAATTTTTCGCGTTTCAGTGATTTTTAACATTTTTGCTTGTTTTTAAATTCGCTCTTTTCAGCTATCCTACATAGACCTACACACAAAATAAACATTTTCGCGGGTTTTTAATTTCGCGCTAGTTCAGAAGTGTGCGAAAAGCGCGAAAATTAATGTAGCGCGAAAATTTCCACTTTTACAGTAATGCATTTAGCCAATCAGAGATTTGAATCGAGTAGAGCAACATGCTTGCCAATGTGAGCAAAGGAAGGCCCAGGATTCAGATCGAGTAAGATGTGCCTCTGCCAATGTGAGAAAGATTTGAGTTTAGAGATGAAACAAATGTTGGCCTGAGACCAAATTTAAGTCAGTTTTGATTACAAATTCTGTACAAAATTTCTCAAAATTCAACAGAAAGTACCTGAAATATTTTATAAACTAAATTCTGAGTTAAAGGTGCAACAAGAGATTTTGGGGCATCCATATAATGTGTCATATACATGTAGTGATTTCATATACATTGTAGGTAAGACCCCCAATAGATTTCTTACCTTGTCTTGGGTTACAGAAATGCTTTGAAAATGAAAACGAAAGGCAATTTTCATTTGCTTAATTTCAATATAAAAAAATAAAACATAGGCTATACGAAATAAGAAATTTTAAAAATGTTGTACTAAAGAAATATTTTTCAGCTTAATCCTTTCACATGGGGACATTTTTGATAAAAATCTTTACATTGGTGCAAAAATCAAAATGTTCATATTTTTTAGGGATACCTGTTATGTGAATCTCTTGTTGCACCTTTAAAAACATGCTAATGAGCCTTTTCAAGAGGAAAAAACCTAGGTAGCATTTCTTAAAACAAAGCACCAAAATGTTGACCCAGGGAGCAGCATGCCCTGCAGCCTCACTTTCACTAAGGTTGCCCCCTGGCCCAATTCAGGGTAACAAAAAATACACTGTACTTTAGAGTTTAAACATCTGTGTTTTGTACAATGATTTATAGCTTACATTTAGTTCTAAAATTAGAAATGGTCTGAATTCATGCAACATTTGGAGCATAGCAAATTGCCCATATGAGGATTCACATAGCATGAAATGCAGATTACTTCACAGTACACCTGCAGATCATCCGAAGCATATGGAATGGTCCCAGGGGGAGAGAAGATATCAGTAGCTTCCCACAATGCATTGCTCCCAATGGAGGTTTTTGTACAGCTACTGATGTGAATCATTAGAGATGAAACATGGCTAAATGACAGTACTGATCACAAACTTGCATTTTAAGAATGGTTTATCTCTAACGATTCATATGACTACCTGTACAAAAACCGCCATTTGAAGCAATGCATTATGGGAAGCTACTGATATCTTCTCTTGTCCCAGGGAAATTTATTTTCATGCCTTTGAGCAACAGACAGCTGCAGCGAAGAAGAATATAATGATGGAATATGCTTTCATGTGAGGGGAAAACATCATGAAAATTTGGACCATGGTCGGGTCACTCACTTTCAACCACTTTTCATAAAATGGGATTCATAGTCATAGCATTACAACTTCAATTCCCAAACAACAGCATTTTGAAAGGTTACCCCATACAGGAAAAGCCGCTTAATTGGGACATGACGGAAGCATCAAAACATCCCAATTAAGCAGATGTTCTAATTAAAAGAAGCAGTCTTGTATAGGAATGGTTTCTTGAAAAAGGCATGTTATTACGAGCAAAATCTAATATAAGGTCCCATTAAAGGGATAAGCAGTGACCAATGCAATAAAAATAAAAAGTTGCATTTTTAATTAATTACCTATAATCATGGATAAGTGTACACAATTCCATATAAACCTACATTATGTAAGAGAAATTGCCAATAGTGTACAAAATGAATTATTTGAGAAATTTGTCATTCCTGTCCCCTGCAATGGGACATGGGCGGGGGGGGGTCAAGGTGCACGTCTGAGGGCAAACACCTGATGTGGTATATACACTAGTCATAAACAAAGATCACTAATGTTTGTTTGTGGTTTAAGGTCAACGGTACAGGTATAGGGGCATATCATGCTTTAAAAGCTAGGATATTTGCAGGAAAGGCTTTTTTTTTTAAAACTCAGTTGTACTTTTCATACCACCCAAGAAATCCAGAATCAAACAAAACATACTGGTTTGTCTTTTAACATACAGATTCAAGCTTACCACGTGCAGGTTATTTTGGCTTTCATGGCCGTAACAAGTGATAAGTTTCATGGATGTTTATATTTTTGTGTTCCAGCTTATCAGTCACTACTTTATCTGTTTAAGGGCATTATGAGATTTTCTGACGTAACAATTTCTCTAACTTTGCACTTGATTGGTGAAGACAGCTACTATTAACGTTTCGAAATGATTGACAAAAATAAAAAATAACAACAAGTTTGGGACTAGTCTGCTGTCCTAATCGGCAGAGAGGAAATGTCATGTACAGAGAAAACTTTTGACCCAAAATCTTGGTGGATGGTACCTCAGATTATAAACCCTATTCATGAGCTCACATGTCTAGTATAATAATCTAACTACTATTTCATACTTTCACCTTTTCTCTCACCTAATAGGCATCCAATATATTACTGCAATCCATGCAGAGTGCACTAAAAGCTTGATGGGCAATCAGCTGACGATGTCCTAGCTGCAGCCTGCAAATGGATTGTTACTATGGCAATCCCTTCTGGTCCATACCACACTTGGATTCAGAATCATTAACCAACATAGTGGTTCAATATGTAAATTAGACCACTACTGATTGTGTGGGTGTTGGGTGGAGTAAAAAGCATAAACTGTGCAATCAATGGTCATATGTAACACTTAAAAAAAAGGGCTGAGCCATTTTTTACTAATGTATATTTCTTGGTCTCACATCATATTCAATATTTTCATAATGGAAATTTTTTTTAGCAAAGGTATCATGAATGAATTAACAAAGAATGTTTAATTGTCCTTTCCAATTATACACGCTTGCTTTCCTTCTCCGATGTAGATCATAACAAAATGGCATCGGTTTTCGGGACATCAGACAGTCCCAATTCCCTAAATATTGATCACAACATAGTTAATTATTCCGACAACCCGTGAACTCAGATGGCCACCCCACTCAACGCGACCCACAACATCGTCCTCTCCACCCTGGACCCTCATCATCTTCCTGACCCAAATCATGGGCCCCGGGCGGGAGGGTATCTACATCGAGAAGGGAAGCAAGCTTGTATAATTGGAAGACAATAAAACAATAGTTTTTGGTTAAGTCTTCCATAGACAACTTCTTTCCTTCAATCCGATTATACCATAACAAAATGCATCTCATCCAGACTAGCACCCGCAGTCAGGATGAGGTGATTTGATCAGAATTGTTCGACAGGAATTAGACCAAACCATCGTAACAAAAACTCCCACCCCACAGGCACGTCTCCCACCTGTGAAGTGGAAATATGTACGTTGAAAGTCCAACAGGTATTTTGGGGAACTAACCATACACAGAATTACAAAGGACAGTTAATATAAAATCAGTTACCAAAGAATTTATACTATATGTCCCATACCTTAACGACTCTCGTCTCTCGTCCTGACCGCCCGGAGAACCGTGTGGTAGCAAAATCGGCCTCCGGCTGCCTGGCCCTCGTGTTCTCAGGTATGTCGAAGTAAAAAGTCGAAGATTTTTCCAAGACCCGCCTTCCCACTTCACTCAATGGAGACCCCCCCTTGAAAAGGCC